>SOPF01027152.1:0-106971 GCA_012979155.1 Hypericum perforatum | reverse complement strand
TTCCTCGTAGCCAGAAACCAGGATCCAATTACGAGACCGACTAGGATTATACCTGCTGCAGTTGCCCCTTCAAATACAAAAACAAGTCTGTTCAGTTGTTTTAGACAGTGTTATTAGTCATAAGGCAGATAGCTTAATGCACCAAAGTCTTCGTGTACTAAATTGAATCTGTTATCTGCAACACGATCCCATATGCCAAAAACATGCTTAAATCTCTCTACCTTGAAGAAAAAGTACATGAGAATGAAGGGTTACCTGCTATTATCAGCTTCGTCGTCCCGCTACCTGCATGAACGTTGACATAAATCATTTTCATTATTACTCGAGTACTAAATACGATAAGGGTATTTCACCATACCCACAGATGGAGGTTAAAGATGCAGAAGAAACAATTGCAAGTTACAGAATCAAGGAAGATGTAGATGTGATCCTACCGAGTGGTAAGAGACCATAACTTCTATAATAAGAAGGTTGTCCGATCTCTTAGTGCAGTTCAGTTCTAAGCTACCTGGACCCGAGTTTAGTACTAAAGTTATTCGAGGTTCTGTTTCTTACTGATGATTCCATGACAGATTAATGAACAAGTGCACACCTGGCTGCGGGGATTTGCCACGGTAGCAGTAAAAGCTGTCAGCTTCGTACCCGCGGGATCCCCGTGTTATGGGTCCAGCCCATGTTGGTTTTATTTTTTGGGCTTTCACTAGTGTTTTTTGGAAGTGTTTAATATAAAACTTAAGTTGTGAAGAGGGGCAGAGGACAGAACACACGCACACAGAAAACAATAGAGTGAAAACAGAGAGTTTTTTCATTTTCGGATTCCTGTGCACAGTCAGAGTGAGCTCGACGATCGGAGTTCTTCCCACCGTTGGATGTTGCTGAATTTTGGACAACTTGTTCGTGACATCCGGATCTTCATTCTGACCGTTCGGATTGGCTGTCGGAGCTTCGGTTTGGTCAGAATCGTGGATGAACAGACCTGCAGTGTTTGGTGATCTCTACACCTTTTCTTGTTGATATTTTGATCTCTTGTTGATCTTGGTGATTGTTGGAGGTTGTGAATCCTTTGTAGACTGGATTGTGGTTCTTTTACCTCATTGATCAATAAGAGAATTTAGGGTGAACTCCTCGAGAGGTCCCGTGGTTTTTTATCCTTCACATCGAAGGGTTTTCCACGTAAAAATTCGTGCGTGTGATTGTTGTATTTTTACTTCCGCTCGTTGTCATCATTGGTGTTGATTTAGACTCCTGCAACTTGGTATTAGATCCCCACAAAGTGGTATCAGAGCCGGAGTTGAATTTGTTGCATTATGAAGTCGGGTGGTAGTAGCAATTCGATGGTGAAATTGACATCGTCTAATTACTCTATTTGGAGACCTATGATGGAAGATATGTTATATTGCAAGGACTTGTATGATCCAATTGAATCTGTTATCAATTCTGATGGTAGTGTTTCTAGACCGTCCAGGCCAGAGCAAATGGAAGAGAAAGAATGGGTAAAGTTGAAAAGAAAGGCTTTGGGGACTATTAGGCAATGGGTTGATATTAGTATTTTCAACCATGTGTCACAAGTGTCTGATCCATATGATTTGTGGAAGAAATTGGAAGGTCTTTATGAACGGAAGACTGCTCATAATAAAGCTTCTTTGATTAAGAAACTTATGAATTTGAAGTTGAAAAGTGGGAAGTCTATTTCTGAGCATCTTAGTGACTTTCAGGATATTGTTAACAAGTTGACTACCATGAAAATTTGTCTTGATGATGAGTTGCAGGCTTTATTTCTATTGAGTTCTTTGCCAGATAGTTGGAAAACTTTGGTGGTGACTATTAGTAACTCTGCTCCGGATGGTGTGCTATCTTTGGATGTCATCAAAGAAAGCATGTTTAATGAAGAAATCAGAAGAAAGGAGATGGGAGTTGATAATTCACATGCTCTTGTTATTGAGAACAGAGGAAGAAGCAAGAGTAGGGGTCCCAAAGGCTATAATAACTCAAGAAGCAGGTCTAAGTCTAGTGATGGGAAGAATCCAACTATATGCCATTATTGCAAGAAGCCTGGTCATATCAAGAAATATTGTTTCCGTTTGAAAAGGGAGCTGAGGCAGAAGAATGAGTCCCAGAAAGAGGGAGATGACAAAAATACTGCAGCAACAGCTTCTAAGAGTGATGATGGTGTTTCTTTGATTTGTGCAACTAGTGAGTGTCATCATGTTGATAGTTCAGACTCAGAGTGGCTTGTAGATACAGATGCTTCATACCATTGTGTTCCGAGAAGAGAGTACTTCATGAACTACCAAGCTGGTGATTTTGATAGTGTTAAAATGGGTAACCAAAGTTCAGCAAGCATTGTTGGATTAGGTGATATTCGTGTGAAGACTAATGTTGGATGTATACTTACACTGAAGGGTGTGCGCCATATTCCTGATCTACGTCTTAATTTGCTATCTGCTAATGTGCTTGATCAAGAAGGTTTCAGACACACCTTTGGAGATGACAAGTGGAAATTGTCTAAGGGTTCTATGACAGTTGCACGTGGAAAATTATGTTGCTCTTTGTACAAGACATATTTGAGTGTATGTTCTGGTGAACTTAATGCAGTAGAAGAGAAGAATTCTCCTAATTTGTGGCATCGAAGATTGGGACACATGAGTGATAAGGGTTTGAAATGTCTAGCAGGTAAATCTCTTATCCCGGTTGATACTACAGTTGCTCTTGATCCTTGTGATCATTGTGTGGCAGGCAAGCAGCATAGAGCTTCTTTTGCCAGGAAATCTACTAAGAGGCAAGATAAGCTAGAGCTTGTGCACTCTGATATTTGTGGTCCTATTGAGGTGGAGTCTATTGGTGACAACAAATATTTTGTCACTTTTATTGATGATGCTACTAGAAAAACTTGGGTTTATATGTTGAAGACCAAGAGTCAAGTGTTTGAGACATTTCAGAAATTTCATGCAATGGTAGAAAGGGAGACAGGAAGAAAATTGAAGTGCCTTCGTTCTGACAATGGTGATGAGTATACTTCACATGAGTTCAAGAATTATTATTCACAACATGGTATTCGACATGAGAAGACAGTTCCTGGTACTCCACAACATAATGGTGTTGCAGAAAGGATGAACAGAACCATTATGGAGAAAGTGAGGTGTATGTTGAAGATGTCTGATCTATCTAAGTCATTTTGGGCAGAGGCAGTAAATACTGCTATTTACTTGATCAACCATTCTCCATCTATTCCTTTGGGTCTTGACATTCCCGAGAGAGCATGGAAGGGAAGTGATCCTACATATTCACATCTTAGAGTCTTTGGATGCAAAGCTTACATGCATGTGCCGAAAGATCAGAGATTGAAGCTTGATTCCAAAACTACTCCATGTGTGTTTGTTGGCTATGGTGATGAAGAGTATGGGTTTAGACTCTATGATCCTAATAAGCAGAAGGTAGTGAGAAGCAATAATGATGTATTCTTTGAGCATGAGATGGGAGCAGAACTTTTGAGTACAAGGTATCATACTTACTCTGATTCATTTATTGATACTACTGATATTTCGTCTGTTCCTACTTCTGTTTCCGTTGAACAGCCAACATATGATGATCTTGATACAACACATGATGGTGTTGAAGATGTACAAGCTGATGATGATGGTGGTGATGAACCACAGTTTGATGATGCTCCTAATGATGCTCAACCAGATAATGAAGAGGTTCATGAGCAGGGGGAGCAATCTACCCCATCAGTGGATGATGTTCAGGTTAGGAGGTCAAATAGAGATCATAAACCTTCTACAAAGTATCCAGACACAGATTATATCTTAGTCACTGATGAGGAGGAGCCTGAGAGTTTTCAAGAAGTGTTGTCTAGTGAAGATAAAGATCTTTGGCTCGAGGCTATGAAAGAGGAGATGGATTCTTTGAAAAAGAATGAGAAAATATGAGTTAGTGAATCTTCATAGAGGCAAGAAAGTCTTGAAAAACAAATGGGTTTTCAAGAATAAGAAAGATGGTGAGAAGATAGTGAAGCGGAAAGCTTGATTGGTGGTCAAAGGATACAACCAGAAAAAGGGCATTGATTTTGATGAGATCTTCTCTCCTGTTGTCAAGATGGCTTCTATCAGAACTGTTTTAGGGTTAACTGCAAGTCTTGATCTTGAGTTGGAGCAGCTTGATGTAAAAACTGCTTTTCTACATGGTGACTTGTATGAAGAAATCTACATGGAGCAGCCTGAAGGATTTGAAGAAAAGGGGAAAGAGAAACTTGTTTGCAAGTTGAAGAAGAGTCTTTATGGGCTTAAACAGGCACCAAGGCAGTGGTATCAGAAATTTGATTCCTTTATGACAAGCAATGGTTATAAACGGACTTCTGCAGATCCTTGTGTGCATTTGAGAAAGTTCCCTGGTGACAACTTCATAATTCTTCTTTTGTATGTAGACGATATGCTGATAGTTGGGCAAGATTCAGTGATGATTAGCAATTTGAAGAAAGATTTGTCCAAGTCATTTGATATGAAAGATTTGGGTCCTGCAAAGCAAATCTTAGGCATGGAGATTGCTCGTGACCGGAAAGCTAGGAAGTTATGGCTATCTCAAGAAAATTATATTGAACGTGTGCTTGAAAGGTTCAATATGAAGCATGCTAAGCCAGTTAGTACACCACTCGCATCATATTTTAAGCTAAGTAAGAGAGCATGTCCTACAACAGAGAAGGAGAAAGCAAGTATGTCTAATATTCCTTATTCTTCTGCTGTTGGTTCTTTGATGTATGCTATGGTATGTACAAGGCCCGATATTGCACATTCTATTGGTTTGGTGAGCAGATACTTATCCAATCCGGGTAAGGTTCACTGGGAAGTAGTGAAGTGGATCTTTAGATACTTGCGTGGTACTTCCAAACTTTGTTTGTGTTATGGAGGTGGCAAACTTGTTCTTGAAGGGTATACAGATGCAGACATGGCTGGTGATCTCGATAGTAGAAAGTCTACCTCAGGTTATATGTTCACACTTTCAGGGGGAGCCATTTCTTGGCAATCTAAGTTACAAAAGTGTGTGGCTTTATCAACTACTGAGGCTGAGTATATAGCAGTTGTGGAAGCAAGCAAGGAAATACTTTGGTTGAAGAGATTCCTTCGAGAATTGGGTTTGAACCAAGGTGAGTATGTATTATTCTGTGATAGTCAGAGTGCTATAGATTTGAGCAAGAATTCCATGTATCATGCTCGAACTAAGCATATTGATGTTCGGTATCATTGGTTGAGGAATATGATTGAAGAAGAACTGATGAAACTGAAGAAAGTTCATACAAACAAGAATGGTGCAGACATGTTGACTAAAGTGATTCCAGGAAGCAAGCTTGATGTTTGTGGCAAGCTTGCGGGAATGAGCTTCAAGTGGTGATTGAAGAGTGTTCATCTTCCCCGTGTTGGGCTGGAGGGGGAGATTGTTATGGGTCCAGCCCATGTTGATTTTATTTTTTGGGCTTTCACTAGTGTTTTTTGGAAGTGTTTAATATAAAACTTAAGTTGTGAAGAGGGGCAGAGGACAGAACACATGCACACAGAAAACAATAGAGTGAAAACAGAGAGTTTTTCATTTTCGGATTCATGTGCACAGTCAGAGTGAGCTCGACGATCGGAGGTCTTCCCACCGTTAGATGTTGCTGAATTTTGGACAACTTGTTCGTGACATCCGGATCTTCATTCTGACCGTTCGGATTGGCCGTCGGAGATTCGGTTTGGTCAGAATCGTGGATGAACAGACCTGCAGTGTTTGGTGATCTCTACACCTTTTCTTGTTGATATTTTGATCTCTTGTTGATCTTGGTGATTGTTGGAGGTTGTGAATCCTTTGTAGACTGGATTGTGGTTCTTTTACCTCATTGATCAATAAGAGAATTTAGGGTGGACTCCTCGAGAGGTCCCGTGGTTTTTTATCCTTCACATCGAAAGGTTTTCCACGTAAAAATTCGTGCGTGTGATTGTTGTGTTTTTACTTCCGCTCGTTGTCATCATTGGTGTTGATTTAGACTCCTGCAACTTGGTATTAGATCCCCACACCCTGCTAGAGGCCTTGCAGGTCGAGCAAGCTCCGTCCATCAGCTTCTGCATCCCAAACCAACACGAAACCTTGCCCAAGAACACCAACTAGTATATCCTCATCAGGAGCCTATAAACTTGACAAGGAATCGGAAACAACCAACTGATGCGCAGGAACCACAACACTTCCGCTGTAATTTGCCAAGGCTGAGTACACAGAATCCCTGGGAACTGTGTTCAGATA
Organism: Hypericum perforatum; assembly: GCA_012979155.1. NCBI lineage: Eukaryota > Viridiplantae > Streptophyta > Magnoliopsida > Malpighiales > Hypericaceae > Hypericum > Hypericum perforatum. The sequence goes on along the minus strand of SOPF01027152.1, from coordinate 100,704 downwards.
ACTCAGGTTACTGACCACGTAGTAACCCGAACATCTAGTTCTGTTGGTGGTGCAGTTCATCCGACTTGAAACATCGTACTTGCTCGGAACTGCGGAGGAGCATTTGTAGTATACCGTCAGGTTGAGCGTGTCGTCCGCATAACAGAAGACTCCCGGGCCTATGCTGTTATTGTAGAGGTATTGTGGACATGCATTACTAAGATGGTCTGTCCTTGCCATGGTTAGTACCCGGGCCGAGGTGTTGATCTTCAGGACGTGGTAACTCGATCCCGAGATCAACATGGTCGCATTGTGGTTGGTACAAGTAAGGGTGGAAGTCCGGGTGGCCGCAATGGCTCGGCCGGCTGAGTCCCAAAAGGGGTATCCAATGCGGGAGTGAAGCGTGTAAACACTTAGAGTCTGTTTGGTACGACTGATAAAATTTAGCGGTTGGTTGTCAGCTGATCAGCTGTTGGCTGATAGTACTCAGCTAATAGCCAATTTTTGCAAAAGTGTTTGGTAAACTATCATTGGCTGTTGATGTTGAGTTGTAAAATTACTTATAAAGGCATCATAGCTTTCCCTCGTGTAGCTATGGACCACCCGGGGAGTTCAAAGAAGAACTCAGAACCCGATCTTATCTTTATACTCCTGCCAATTAAAAAAATGTCTCTCTTAATTTAATATTTAATATAGTAATATTTAGTATTTATTTCTATGTTTTCGCCACTAAAAAAAGTGTTCCTCTTTATTTAATATTTAATATAATAATATTTAATATTTATCTCTATGTTTTCGTCAAATAAAAAAATATCCCTCTTAATTAAATATTTAATTAGAAATTATCTAAATCGAGGGCTATTTAGTAATTTGATATTGTAACAGCCATCAGTTAAATGTAACAGTTATAAATTCTAGCTGTTGAAAAAATTAGTGTTTATTCCAACATCTATTTTTTTTAATTCACCAAACACTAAAAAATTGTCTATCAGCCAACCACTGATCTCTAACAGCCAAACCAAACACCCACTTAAACTTCAACCTACGGCCAAGAACCACCTAGAAATCTCTTTGTGGAGGTTTCTTGGTGGTTTATGATGCAATTGAATCAAAATAAGGTGGGATGAGAAAGATAAAAAAAATTGGGGTTGGGCATATAGGTTTAACAACCAATAGTAACTTAATACATTGCTTATTAAACACAAGGACCAAATAGAACACAATCATCGTGAAAATAACTTTTCTGTATTGTTTCAATAGTTTTTTTTCGGGAAAAGTATATTTTACATATTCGTGATTTCACCGATCTCATGTTTAGGACGTGTGATTTCAATTTAGTAATTTAGTCTTTGTGATTTAACATTTTTGATGGTATCAATCCACACAAGTCAATATTACATAAAAAAAATAGCATTAAAAATAGGGTAAATTACATCTGGCCCCCTGTGGTTTGGGGAATTTAACTCTGGTCCCCCTCTCATTTGCAATTCGATTAAAAAGCCCCTTTAGTATGAAGAAATTGTACCATTTGGCCCCTATAGCCGGATTCGGAGAATTTTCCGACGAGAGACCTGGTGAAAAGACAAAAATATCCCTGACTTAAAAATACTCTCTCTCCTCTTCCTCCTTCTTCCTTTCTCTTCCTCTTCCTCCTCCCTTCTCCTCCTCATCCCCTCTCTTCCTTCTTCCTTTTTCTTCCTCTTCCTTCTCCTCCTCCACCTTCCTCCTCCTCCTCCACCCTCCTCCTCCCCTCTCCTCCTTCCTCCTCCTCTCTCCTCCCTCCGAAACTTCCCCTCCTCCCCTCTCCTCCTCCACTTTCCTTCTCCCCCTTCCTCTTTCTCTCTCCGCCCTCCTCCTCCATTTTCCTCCTCCTCCACTTTCCTCCTTCTCTCTTTTTCCTCTTTCTCTCTCCGCCCTCCTCCTCCACTTTCCTCCACCTCCTCCACTTTCCTCCATCTCCCCCTTCCTCTTTCTCTCTCTGCCCTCTTCCTCTACTTTCCTCCTTCTCTCTCTTCCTCTTTCTCTCTCCGCCCTCCTCCTTCACCTTCCTCCTCCTCTTTCTCCCCCTTCTTCTTTCTCTCTCCGCCCTCCTCCTCCACTTTCCTCCTTCTCCCCCTTCCTCTTTCTCTCTCCGCCCTCCTCTTGCACTTTCCTCCTCCTCCTCCTCAGCCCTCCTCCACTTTTCTCCTTCTCCACCTTCCTCCTCCTCCTCCTCCTCCTTCTCTTCCTCCTCTTCCTCTCCTCTTCCGGAGAGAGTTTTTTTTTTGTTTTTTTGGTCAAGGGTATTTTTGTCTTTTCACGAGGTCTCTCACCAGAAAATTCTCCGATTCTGACTTCAGGGGCCAAATGGTACAATTTCATCATACTAAAGAGACTTTTTAATCGAATTGCAAATGAGAGGGGGGCCAGAGTTAAATTCCCCAAACCACAGGGGGCTAAATATAATTTACCCTTAAAAATATTACGAAAATACACATATTATTATTACATGAAATAAATGTTGGTATAAAAAAAATTCAATACTATCCAGCCCATATTCTGAACTGTGCAAACTAATTTGTACAGTTGGTACCTAATCCATTTCAGTTGTAACATAGATACGAAAAATCCACATTCCGTAGATTATGCCTTTGCTCTACCATATGGATGGTCGGTTTGTTGAATTTGGGTAGGATAACAAAATGGATCAATTTTAAAGTAAAGAGTCTGGGTCTATTGAACCAATCCATGAACCATAGGTAGACTCTCCTTAAATTTATGTAGATAAAAGTTTATATGACACTCTTAATGAGAAAAGACAAGGTACTCATTTTTAACTTATAAAAAATTAATAACTGAAATTTTGTCAAAATATTAATAACCGAACCGAAAAGTTAAAGAGATTGATATATAATTACTCGAAGAAAGAGAATGCTATTGCTTTGGTCTAACGGCAATTCTAGAAGCTAGGCAACTACCACATGATTCCTCAACAGGTTCACTAAAATTCAAGGCCCTCATTTAGTTAAGTACTTTGTCGCTCTTACTTAGATCCCTATTTTCCAATATAGGTCTCTACCTTGTAAATCTCATTCTATTTGGTTCCTTATTTTGCTCTTTATTAGATTTTATATGTTTTAACTATCTCTTCATTTTTTCTAATTGCCGATGTTTAGGCTACATCAACATTATTTTTTTCTAATCATACCGAACATAAACCAGCCTTTAGACCTTTCCAACTTTCTAACAAAAAGAAAAGACATTTCCAACTATATGTGCGCGTTTGACTTAATCTACCAACCCAAAACAACGAGTTAGTGTTTTACAAATCCTTTTTAAGGATTCGTTTAAGTGGTGATCAATTATTGAAGAATTAATTATCGGACACATTAACGAGATCAGATCAGAGTGGGACAAGAAGAGGAAGCATGTACCTGACGCCGTAGAAGAAGTGGGTGATCCACTTGGAGACAACAAAGTACTACTATCATTACACCGTAGAGGAAACGCCCCGCTCGAACAATAACAGTAGAACCTGTCGTTTCCGTACCCACAAGCCCCGCCTGATCCCTTACAAGCCGAGCAAGACGCGTCCGTGTTGTCCGCGTCCCAGAGCAACCCGAATCCTTGCTCAAGAATCCCGGCTGGTTCAGCCGCATCTTGGTATACATTCGTCAAGGCAGTTGGAACAGTTGATCCGTTTGCTGGAGCCACTACCATGTCGCTGCAACTGTCCAATGCCTCGTTTATAGTATCCGCGCCCGAGCTGGAGCTTGTCGAATTATTGATCACGTAGTAACCTGAACTCTCGGTGCCGTTGATGGTGCAATTGGTCTGGCCCAGGACCCCGGCCGACACGTAGGTGCTCAGGTCCGAGGTGGAACAGCTGTAGTACATCGTCAGGTTGATAGTGTCCTGACTGTAAGTGAATCTGTTGGGGTCGAAGCTGTTGTTGTGGAGGTACTGGGTGCAGATATCGGTAAGATAGTCGTTCCTTGCCAGGGTCAGAACCCGCGACGAGTTGTCGATGTTCAGGACTTGGTATTTTAGATTCGACATGGTCATGCTCGCAGTTTGGCCGCTGCAGGTGAGTTGGAAATCCGGGTGGCCGCAGTAGCTAGGCCGCAAAGGCGAGCTCCAGAAAGGGTATCCGATTTCGGTGATGTTCCCGCATTCGAACCAGGCGCTGCAGTTCGTGAACTTGTCTAACTGGGCCGAGGCGATGGTCAACAGGACGAGGAGGGATAGATTTAGAAGCATGATGGATTGGTGGAGGTCTTCGGATGCCATTTGGAGATTGGAGATGGGAATTGGAGGAAGGAGAGGGAAGACCAGCTGATGTAGAAGAGAGGAGGAAAGTTGGAAACCCTTAACCTTACTAGAGGAGCTTGACTCTGCTCGCCCAACTGGACCACAATATTTTGTTTTTTGCTATCCTATTCATTCTATTTTATTATATTTTAAGAATAACTTGTCCAATAATATTGTTACAGCTGTAAAATTTAACTTCAAAATCTTTAAAATAAATTTAACTTTGTTACCAACTTTGTCAATTCTAAGCTGCATTACAACGTACCTAATATTGAATTTTCATCATTCCATCGATAGTTACGTTTATTATTTAGGTACATTAGAATTTTATTTCCACTTGAAATGTCGTTGCCTTTTCTAGACGTTGTAACACTGGCCTACGCCTCTCAGTCTGATTTTCATTTTTCAGTAGTCACAAAACAAAACGCGTCCGATGTGATGACCAAGTCTTAAGTCTTTGCATTTGTTACCATCGGTTGAATATCACTGAAGTTTTATTTTAAAATTAAATACCAACGAAGTTGAATGAAAGTCTTGAGTTTGCACTGCACTTGCACAATTTTTTCAAAGATATTTCTATATCTTGTAGCGCTAGCACAATTTTGCTCAAAACACTTGTACAAATAGTAATTTTTTAATTAGCGATGTTCAATCTAATTCTCATAATGCTATTTTTAAACATCGTTAAAAAGTTGAAATTTGTTCACATGTCGTAGTTTACACGCAATCCCACCCCGTCATCCACCCGCCAAAAAGAGGGAACTTGAAATTTCTTGCTGGATATGTCATTATTTATAACAAACTAGAGAAACTTCAAAGCATTCGGCCGTTTGACTTTTCATAATCAAAGTAACAACTTACAAAAAAATGCACAATCGATCATTAGTACATTGTTTAGTTAGCCTGATCTCAAGTTGAGATCTTGTAAATTGAGCTTTACAACTTTTAAAATATTTTTGAGTCTTAATTAATCGGTACATCGAATTCAAATAATGAATCCTATATTTATAAAGTTAAAAAGGGTATTTTCTGCGAAGGGGTTTATTTTTTACATTTTTTTGTAATTGGGGGACCAATTTCTTACAACATCTGACCTGTTAATATATAATTTTTAATCCGTGTTACTTCTGTATTCATAAATTTGTTCATGATATAACATGTGAACAAACTATATCTTGTAATGATGTGAGATCAAACACACACAAATAAAATTAAAGATGTTGATTAATTCAAATGACTGAAATTAGTGGTTATTACTTGGTAGTCAATGATGTAAACTTATCATATGGTGATGAATTTAAAATATAAAATAGTAGTGAGTCTAATCACCAAATTTGTAATGTCAATTTTACTATTTTGTAATTTCAAATTCTTCCAACCAAAGTTTTACATGACTACCAATTAAGTGAGTGATATATGTTAATCCTCGTTAGTGGACCTAACTTTCTTTTCATCACATGTTACTAAGTTTAATCTTTATGTTATACAATATTGATCAGTAATTTCATTTATATGACTTCTCATTAATTTTAGACAAAGGGGAACAAAGGGCTTCCTGGTTGTAAGTGAAGAGGCTGGTTTCGGATGGTGTCGTTGTGGAGGTACAAGGGGCAGATACCGTTCAGGTAGTCTGTATGTTAAGCCCTGACATGGATATGCTCTCAGTTTGGCCGCTGCCGGTTGGCTGGACATCCGGGTGGCCGCAGTAACTAGGCCGGGTGGACAAGGTGTTGCAGTTGCGGCATTTTCCGAATTGGGCGGAGACCGCGGTTCGTGATTGAAGTGAAGCGATGGTTATCAGAATCATCAATATCGGAGACATGTTGGAAGGCTGTGTGCAAGAAGTAGGTTATCAGAATAATCAATAAGATGGACTTGGAGGACTATTATCGTCTGGATAACAGATATAACAAACAAATTGACCTCCATTCCAAGTCAAGTTGGATTTGGTCTAAAGAAGTAAGTTAAAAATGCCATTATTTTAACCTCTAAGACGCGGAATGTAAATAATGCAGCTATTCGAGTAGACTACTTGTCGAAATACTCAAGTCAACCGGCAAGTTATTCGGTATATTTTTACATCATAAGCTTGGTAAATTTGAGAAGATTCTGAATTTGATAGGCGGAATACTTGCGTTAGATTTCGGAAGAAGTAATAGTTATGTTGGATCATTTGTAAACCAATTTTGCTGAAGCAAATGAAAAAGGTTGTCTCAGGTGACATGTTAAATACTGCTAATCTGTGTTCCTTCATTACAATTAGATCAAAGGATGCCGCTTCTCACATTGCCTATCTTCATCAAGCTTAAAACTTTCATGAACATGTGAAGTAAACAGGCACTATCAAAATTCGACTTTCCGAGGCAGTTGGCCAAGTCTCGGAAGGCGAACAATTCATGACAATTGAGATCCTACTGATGACTCTAATGGTGATTCAACATCTTCATTTGCTCCTGAACTTGTGTAGGGTGCCCATGATGTTCTAGAAGAAGAATACTGAGGTGATCTAGCAGGCAAGTTTAAGTTAGGCTTCGGCGCTATCGGCAAGGTTCGAGAATTGTCTTCCAACATTTCAATAACCTTTGTCATGTTCGGTCTGTCTACTGGTTTTGTCTGAATGCACCATAGACCAACCAAGATCATCTTCCTCGCGATCTCCTGTTCGGTGTCGTTGATTTCCCTCTGCAGAACAAGTATCTCGTCCTGCTCAAGCTTTTCGTATATCCAATCTGGGAAGTATTTTGTGCTTGCCTCAGATGATCCAGTATCAAAATTCTTTCTTGCTCCAACCATCTCGAGAACTAGCATTCCATAGCTATAAACATCCGACTTATCAGAAACCACCCCGAAGTTTCTGCTGAAGACTTCCGGAGCTATATAACCAGGGGTTCCTCTTGCACCCATCATGGACACCTTGCTTTCTTTGCCCTTGTATAACTTTGCCAAACCGAAATCAGCAATCTTTGGACAAAAGTCTTCATCCAGGAGAATGTTATGTGGCTTTATGTCCAAATGCACGATCCTCGTGTTGCAGCCTTGGTGCAAGTACTCCAAGCCTCTCGCCGTGCCGACTGCAATATCATACAACACATTCCACTCCAGAGTGCATTCCATTGCTTGAGACCCTTGCTTGTAAGTGTACTTATCCAGAGAACCCTTTGGCATGTATTGGTAGACTAAGGCTTTTTTCTTGTCATAACAGAATCCCAGAAGACCAACTATATTAACATGAGATGTTCTGCCGATGCTTGCAACTTCATTGAGAAATTCTTCAGCTTCGTTGTCTGATGCATGAAGAACTTTGACTGCCACAAGCCGACCATCAGGTAACTCTCCTTTGTACACCCTACCAAATCCTCCCTGGCCTAACTTGTGCGCGAACTTTTTGGTCATCTTCTTGATGTCCGAGTACGAATACCGCTGTGGCATCTGAGTCTGATAGTTCGTGATGTACGCCTTAATAGCTTCGTTCCGTTTCCTGCTCTGCTCTGAATGTTCTTTCCTTCTTTTCCTCGTAGCCAGAAACCAGGTTCCAATAACGAGACCGACTAGGATTACTCCTGCTGCAGTTGCCCCTTCAAATACAAAAAAAACAAGGTTGTTCAGTAGTTATAGACAGTGTTATTAGTTCTAAGGCAGGTAGCTTATTGCACTAATTATTCGTATACTAAATTGAATCTGTCATCACGATCCCATATGCCAATCACACACTTAAATCTCTCTACCTTGAAGAAAAAGTACATGAGAATGAAGGGTTACCTGCTATTATCATCTTCTGCGTCCCACTTCCTGCATGAACATTGACATAAATCATACTCGAGTACTAAATACGATAAGGGCATTTCACCATACCCACGGATGGAGGATAAAGATGCAGAAGAAACACTTGCAAATTACAGAATTAAGGAGGATGTAGATGTGATCCGACCGAGTGGTAAGAGACCTGAACTTCTACAATAAGAAGGTTGTCCGATCTCTTAGTGCATTTCATTTCTAAGCTAGATGGACCCGAGTTTAATACTATGTTATTCGAGGTTCTGTTTCTTACAGATGATTCTATGACAGATTAATGAACAAGTGCATACCTGGATGCGGGGATTTGCCATGGTAGCAGTAAAAGCTGTCAGCTTCGTACCCGCAAATCCCACCCGAGGCCTGGCAGGTCGCGCAAGCTCCGTCCGTCGATTCCGCATCCCAAACCAACCCGAAACCTTGCCCGAGAACACCAACCAGTCTATCCTCATTAGGAGCATAGAAACTTGACAAGGAATCGGAAACAACCGAATGATTCGCAGGAACCACGACTCTCTCGCTGCAATTCGCCAATGCCGAGTACACAGAATCCCTGGGAACTGCGTTCAGGTAACTCAGGTCACCGACCACGTAGTAACTCGATCTTCTGGTTCCATTGGTGGTGCAGTTCACCTGACTTGAAACGTCGTAGTTGCTCGGAACCGCGGATGAGCATTTGTAGTATACCGTCACATTGAGCGTGTCGTCCGCATAACGGAAGATTCCGGAGCCTATGCTGTTATTGTGGAGGTACTGTGGACAGACATTACTAAGATAGTCTGGCCTTGCCAGGGTTAGTACCCGGGACGAGGTATTGATCTTCAGGACGTGGTAACTCGATCCCGAGATCGACATGGTCGCGTTCTGGTTGGTGCAAGTGAGGCGGAAGTCCGGGTGGCCGCAATAGCTCGGCCGGGATGAGTCCCAGAAGGGGTATCCGATGCCGGAGATGGTCCCGCACCGGAACGAGGGGGTGCAGGTTTGGTAGTCATTGGTCTGTTGGGAGAGGACGGAGGGTTGAACGTAGAAAAATGCAATGGCTGTGATCAGGATCAAAGGTATGGGATTCGGAGACATAGCTGTGAAAGTTGCTGATTAGCTTCAAAATGCGATTTTGGACGTCACATCATTTGAGCAGATTATTTTGTAAATTTCTCTTTGAAATGCAATTTTGGGTAGAAGTATTCGGATACTAGACAATGAAAATAGTTGAAACTGGAATGGTCTTATTTCCGTAATGGAAGAAAATAAGGAGAGACGTGTCTTGTCTTATTGTCTTGCTGGGAAAGTTTCTCATCAATAGATTTGGTCAGACAACTCATAGATTGACGACGACTCCTGCTACTAAAGAAGAAGGACACCTGTGACAAATTGACTTGAAAAGCAAGACCGCAATTACGGTGAGTATTGACCACGGCACAAATCGAATCGCATGAATTTTTAATATCTGTCTCTCTGTTTTTGTCCAATGGTCATATAATTTTTGTGCCTCCAAAAATTTCCTATGTAAATGGTACATCTAACATTAAATACTTGCAACCGTTGATACCATACTAACAAATATCTATTTTATAATCATTAACATAATTAGAAATCGAACTGAATAGAACAAAATTATCGAGAATATTATAGAATGGCCATATATATATATATTAGGGATCTAGAATTACAAATATATATATATATATATATATATATATTAGGGATCTAGAAATTTTGTAATTCTTAACCTTATTCTAGGAGTTTGACTCTACTCAATGGTAACTGAACCACAATATTTTATTTTTGTGCTCTCCTATTTATTCTATTTAAGAGTAACTGGTCTAATAATATTGTTGTAGCTGTGAAGTTATAATTCAAAACTTTTTAAATAAATTTAAGTTTTTTATTACTTTTAAACCGCATTAAAACATAGCTACCTAATATGGAATTTTCATCCATCTGGTAGTTACGTTTATTAATTAGGCACATTAGAATTATCTTTCCACTTGAAATGTCGTTGCCCTTTCTAGACGTTGTAACACTGGCCTACGCCTCTGAAACGCGTCTGATTTTCTTTTTTCAACGCGTCTGATGTGATGACCAAGTCTTAAGTCTCTGCATTTGTCGGTAGGATACCATCGGTTGAATATCACTGAAGTGTTATTCTAGAATTAAATACCGACGAAGTTGATTGGAAGTCTTGAGGTTGCACTACCACTGCAGAATTTTTTTTAAAGATATTTCTATATCTTGTAGGTGCTAGCACAATTTTGCTTAAAACTTTTGAATAGTGTTGTGCAATAAATATGTTAGAACGTTGAAAACGATCTAAAGACGGATCCGGAGTAGTCGTTCCAATAGCGATTCAAACGAATAGGCAAAGATGAAGAGAAATATGGGGAAAAACGATGAGAATACATGTAGATCTGACTTGGTAGATAATAAAAGAATTGGTAGAAGAGCCAGAACTTTATTGAAATTATAGGAGGATAGGACAAGAGAAAAACACAAACGATAAAGACTACATCTGACCACACCACTACTATCACTTCTATACCAAACTAAGCTCCATTAGCCCATGGAACGAAAGAAACCAAGCTCTACTGCCCGGTCAACTAACCAGGCTCTAATGTCTAGCCTACAAGCTAAAGATAAAAGCCAAAGCTTGATAAGAGATTTGTGTTTTTTGTGATGGGTACTTGTTGTCTATGCCATATGTCCTTATATAGAAAAATCAACATTAGCTCGATACAAAAACACTAGTTCAATACAGTAAGACTTAAATTGTTTTCGACCTCAGATATGAAAATGACCAAAATTTCCAAGCCGATTATGATCTCTTTTCACGCAGAATTTAGATAAGTGATAAACTAAAAAGTTGTAGATTTATCTCTTATCTTTCTGTAACTTTTGAAATTACCCGAATTCGATATTTGAATAGTTAGTTATGAATTTTTTACTAAAACTAGTCAAAATATCCACGAATTAATATTGTGCTAAAGCACATAGTTCTTATTTTTTTAATTTTCGGTGTTGGATCCGATTCTAGTAACAATATATTTGCTATTTTTAAGCATAGTTAAAAAGTTTAAATTTGTTCAACTACCATCCGTACATGTCGTAGTTTACACGCAATCCCATCCAGTCATCCACCCGCCAATAGAAATGCCAAACATTTGTACACACGACCTACCTTCCCAAAACCCACCAATTTTGTTATTACCGTCTAATTCTCCAAAATGGTCCAAATTCTTACACTACCCATATTCCTTCTTTTACGCCTGCTCTCATCTTTCACAAGTGCAGCTAATTTCGACGTCGTAAACCGATGTTCCTACACCGTCTGGGCCGCGGCTTCAAACGCTGGCGGCCAACGCCTTGACCCGGGCCAGTCGTGGACCGTCTTCGTGCCACCGGGAACCGACAATCCGGCTCGCGTTTGGGGCCGAACGAACTGCAACTTCGACGCGAACGGCCGCGGCAGCTGCGAAACCGGAGACTGCAATGGACTCCTCCGATGCAATGGGTACGGGACACCTCCCAATACCATAGCCGAATACGCACTGAGCGGATTTTCGAACTTGTCGGATTTCATCGACATATCTCTTGTGGATGGGTTCAACATTCCGATGGACTTCAGTCCGATGAGCGGGAGCTGCCCTCGAGGGATCCGGTGTGCCGGTAATAGCATCCTGAACCAGTGTCCGGACCAGTTGAAGGCTAAAGGCGGATGCCAAAACCCATGTACGGTCTACAATACGAGCGAATATTGTTGCACCGGAGGAGGAAGCTGCGGGCCGACAGATTTGTCCAAATTCTTTAAACAAAGGTGCCCGAATGCTTACAGCTATACGCAAGATGACGTGACCAGCACTTTCACTTGCCCCAACGGTACCAACTACCGGGTGACGTTCTGTCCTTGAGCCTTGGTGCTTAGTTGGACGAGTTTGAGACAGGTAGAACTTTCCGAACGTGAAGAGGAGGATCGTGGCATTTTTAAAGATTTGAACTCGAAAATTGGTCGATAGGGTAGGTATTCTGGAGCTGAACGATCAGAGATAGGACAATCGGCGGGGAAGTGGAGGGGTAGGGGTGTGCAAAGAAAGAGTTGATTTTCTTTTAATTGTATAATTGGGTCCAGTAATTTGTATAAAAGAGTGTTGGTACTTTGTATTTTTTAGGCTTGAAAAAATATATTATCATTAAGTTTTTCTGTTAATTTGTGTAAATCGCCATATTCTCAAACATAATGTGGATTCTTTTAGTGTTCGCCATTTTACACATTTGTTTACACCATTAACTACACCACCTTTCCTCATTGTCAAGATTTTATTTTCGGATTTATTTCATAGATGATAGTATTTCTATATATAAAATCGACACCATGGTATCGCCTTTGTGATACGTGGTTTCTTAAAAAACAGGGACCTTAAAATTTCTTGCCGGGGATGTCATTATTTATAACAAACTAGAGAAACTTCAAAGCATTCCACCGTTTGACTTTTCATAATCAAAGTAACAACTTTACTAGAATATGCACGGTTGATCAATAGTGCATTGCTTAGTTAGCCAGAACTCAAGTAGAGTTCTTGTAAATTGAGCTTTATAATTTTTAAAATATTTTTGAATCTTAATTAATTGGTATATCTAATTCAAATAATAAATTGTATATATTAAAAATTTCAAAAGGGTATTTTCTGCCAAGGGGGACCAATTTTTTACAACATCTAACTTGTTGATATTTTTTTTTTTTGGCAAATCCAGCATATCTATATTTTTCTTAAATTTGTTCATGACATAACATGTTAACAAATTTTATCTTTTAATGATGTGAGATTAAACAGACAAATAAAAATTAAAAATATAGATTAATTCAAATGACTGAAATTATTGGTTATGACTCGGTAGTCAGTGATGTAAACTTATCAAATAGTAAGTGAATTTAAAACTATAAAATAGTAGTGAGTTTAGTCACTAAATTCAGTTTTACTATTTTGTAGTTTTAAATTTTTTGGACCAAAATTTTACATGATCAACAATTATGTAATATTTGTTAATCCTCGTTACTGGACCTAATTTACGTGTCATGACATGTTACTAAGTTTTATCTTTATGTTATACAATATTGATCAATAATTTCATTTGTGTGACTTAAAAGAGGGACAAATTTAGTAGTATTCAGATAAAAACTCGAGACTGCGAGGAGATGAACGATATCATATTGTGAGAATATAACCTAATATAACATGATAAACAATATAACGAAGATTAACTCAATTTTGAGTTACATAAAATCCCTACGGGCCGCCAGACTTGAATTTTCTTTCTAGTTGAAATGTTGTTGCCTCCGCCTTGTAACAGTGGCCTACCTCCCCTCCAAACCCAAAATGACCACTACCAAAGGTCAAGGGCAAGAAATGGTGAGAGGTGGAAGATGGAAGTGGGACCCACTTATATTTTTTTAATCGGACGATAGAGAGAAGAAAGAAAAGCGAATTGTCCAGTCAACACCGTAGTTTACACGCCAATTATCCACCGATGGATGACTTTTCATCAAATCGGACCATTTCCTCGCAGAGAAACCAAATAAAATTTATTTTATCGAAAACTACTTAATATCCGAATACGAACCAATTTTGTCCGAAATGGGCATCGTGCATGCGCTGGCCATCGTTATCTTGTGCCTTCTTCTCTCACAAGTTACCAACGCAGCTAACTTCGAAGTTCTAAACCGGTGCTCGTACACGGTCTGGGCTGCAGCTTCACCCGGTGGCGGCCTCCGCCTCGACATGGGCAAATCGTGGTTCCTATACGTGCCAGACGGAACCACGGGAGCCCGCGTCTGGGGCCGGACCAGCTGCAACTTTGACGCCAATGACCGCGGAAGTTGCGCCACCGGAGACTGCAACGGTGTCCTACAATGCAACAGTGATGGATCAGCTCCCAACACCCTGGCCAAATACACACTAAACCAATCGAACAGTAGTTCGGATTCCATTGACATCTCTCTAGAGGAAGGGTTCAACGTCCCGATGGACTTCAGCCCGACGAGTGGGAGCTGCATCCGAGGGGTTCGGTGTGCTGGTAATAGCATCCTGGACCAGTGTCCAGACCAGCTGAGGGTTACAGGGGGGTGCCAGAGTGTATAAGACCGACGAATACTGTTGCACCGGTGGAGGAAGCTGCGGGCCGACTGATCTGTCTAAATTCTTTAAGGAAAGGTGCCCGGATGCTCATAGCTACCCGAAAGACGATCAGACCAGCAATGTCACTTGCCCCCGAGGTACGGACTACAGAGTCACATTCTGTCCATGACTGAGCTTGCCCAAGATGGAGAACTGAGCTTGGAAAGATTGCAACCGTCATCAGGATCGCCACCAGTATCAGAGACTTGGTCGGAAGGGCTGATCCAAGTGCAACATGGGATACCAGGGTGTAGGCCTCAATTCTGCAACCATTTGTTGACGTGACTGTTGTATCTTTGTATAAGCAACGAGATAAGGTTGTTTAGAGAATTTCGCATTTATGATTAATGACTCGTTTATTATGTTGTATATGTACATTAATTCTCGGGACTACTACATCATTACATTTTTTTCCCAATGTGAAAACTACATTGCATTATACTCTTTGGCATTCGTTGGCAGGATACCATTGGTTGGATTGCCTTCTCTCTACCTCAGGACTTGCAAGTCGCAGTTTTTCCTCATAAAACCAACCAACCCATTTTGTTATACACTACTCTGAAATGGGAATCCTCCCCATGTTCCTCGTTTTGCCCGTGCTCTCATCTCATATACACGCAGTTAACTTCGATGTCGTAAACCAATGCTCGAACACGGTCTGGGCTGCGGCTTCATCCAGTGGTGGTGTCCCCCTCGAGCCAGGCCAGTCTTGGACCATATCCGTGCCATCCGCAACGGTGAAGCTGTCCCGCGTTTGGGGCCGGACTAACTGCAGGTTTGACGCGAATAGGAGCAGCAATTGCACCTCCGGAGATTGTAAGGGGCTCCTAGAATGCAATGGTTACGGGTCACCGCTACTACCCTAGCCGAGTAGGCACTAAACCGACTTAACAGTACGTCAGACTTCATTGACTAGATTGACATCTCTCTTTCTTTTTTTTTTTTTTGGTGAAAAGATTGACATCTCTCTTGAGGATGGATTTAACATCCCGATGGACTTTAGCCCGACAAGCAGGAGTTGTGTCCAAGGGATCCGGTGTGCTGGTAACAGCATTCTGGACCAGTGTCCAAGCCAACTGAGGGCTCCAGGAGGATGCCATAATCCATGCAAGTTCTACAAAACCGATGAACAATGTTGCACTCAAGCAAGTTGCGGGCCGACTGGTTTGTCCGAATTCTTTAAAGAAAGGTGCCCAGATGCTTACAGCTATGCAGACGACGATGAGACCAGCACTTTCACTTGCCCTCAAGGGACAGACTACAGAGTGACTTTCTGTCCTTGATCATTGTTGGTTTATACTCCGAACTGTAGTTCACATAGATCCAACTCCTCTTGATACCGTCTCTTTGGCGCCAAAAGTCAACTTTCTGTACCGATTAATCATCGAAGGCAACAACTGTAATGTATTTCGATGGCATATTGCATAATCTTCTCTTACCATTTCTTTAGTCCAGCCAAGGATAGAATGAGATCAGATGCGTTTAGTTAATCCAACAAGTATTTGCATGGCTAAGGAAGAACTGACAAGACGATCAAACATTGAAAACTTTAATTTCTACAAATCAACAAAATTTACTTACAAGACTAGGAGAAAAGCCAGAAGGAATGCATGTTCTTTTCATTTAAAGGGAGTCAAAAGGGTCCTCCTCCGTCATGTAGTCGACACAGATAGGCAGAACGAAGAACAAACCAATGATTCAAATCACACCACTTTAATCTTTAGGTTGAGCAGTTATGCATACAAGGAAGGATAAATGGATACACTCAGAAATCTTGAAAGATACATACAGGTAATGTGTCAAAAAAGATACAGGTCGAACTAACAATTTACGCTGGACTTGTCTAGCGTTGCGCCTTTTAAGTAGTACAAGTGAGAAAAGGTTACCTTTTTTGAGACAGAGAAATCGACGTGCTTTATTCAAGAAGTTTGTCCTAAAGCAATCACCAGACCAAGCCTTTTCTTCTCCAAAATCTGTCGACACGGTCAGTGCTCATCCTGGACTTTTCAGGTTTTTTTGGCTTCTTGGTTTTGTCAAGTCTACTATCTAAGCTGTTTCTAGATATTTCGGGGAGGTCCGAAGCCAATTCAAAAGTATCAGAAGAGCCACCATCTGAAGGTTTATCTTTATCCGGCTTTTCTGACTCTGCTGTTGGTTTCTTGGATAAATTACTAGCTCCCTTTGATTTGCCCAAGGTAACCACAAACTTCTTTAGGTGTTTGATGAATTCCGGATAGAGCTCAAGATTGCAATGTCCACCACCACTTATCCAAAGTGGTTCATATTTCTCCTTGCAAAGTTCCCAGAGCTGTTTTCCATGGGAACAATCAACAACTTCATCCGCCGTCCCCTGAAAACATCAAAATAATCGTAACAATTTATCTTGTGCTTATTGGACATTATCTGGGACATGTTATAAAATGGTAACGAATCAGACTTACATGAATTACCAGAACAGGACAATTCACCATACCAATCTTGTCAATGTTCTGGAAGAGCATGTCAGACATAAGTGATGATGATATGTGGATGTCAGAAGGAAATTTCAAAAAAAGTAATAGCAGCAGAGTTACCTTGTAAATATCAAACCAGAAAGTCCTCTTAACCTGGTACAAAACTCTCATGCCAGACAAAATGGGGCTATGTAGAACAACACCTCTCAAATTTGGCAAACGGGACGCTAGATCAACAGTAGGTCCACTACCAACTGACTGACCGTACAATATCAATTGTTCATCTTTAACTCCATACTGCTCCCTGAGGCAATTATATGCGGCATCTATGTCTGCATATGTATTATATTCAGTTGGCTGTTTCAAAAGAAAGGTGATCGTCATGCCAACATTCATATGATTAGAGTTTTTATCCAACACGACTTTTAACCAATTCAGACAATACAGTGTACCATCCTTGCTTATAAGACGGGCATCAACTTTAAAGGCACGAAGAATTAGTATGAAAGTGGGAATTAGTAAGGTCACCTTTCCACTGGATTGTCCGTATCCAGAATAGTCATATCTGCAACAATTATCAGGTGTTAGGATGATATAAAAGTGTTTCTAGAAGATGGAAAGGAAAGTAGCACTTCCCAAAGTTAGAATGATAATTCCATATTAACACAATAAACTAATTTAGTAAGAGGTTATCTCTACAATAAATGCATATCAGACTGGACTAAATTGTACTAGAAATAAACCCAAACACTACCCTGGAACACAATCGTTAACAACAGTTTACAAAAATAGTTATGACCTGGATGCTATACCATCCACTGAAACATGATACAAAGACTTGCAAGAACAAAAAATTAGCATCTGTTCACAAGGATATCGTTGAATTATTGAAATAGGTCTTTTTCCTGAACCACGGGTTTCCCGCTCATTGTTGGAACTCATGAAGCTTCCTTCCCACTCAGAGCACACCAACAAGATCCCTCAAGTTGCTCATATAGGCACAAAAAGAGACCTCCAAGTCCTAGCACAAGCCCAAGCCAAGTAGCACACTCTCTCTTCATCCAACATTGAACCTATCCTAATTCTCTGTCCCACAAGATGTATCCATGAACTTCCTAAAACTGGGTATCTCTACAAAAGTCCAACGAGCAATTAGAAGTGCCATGAATTTCCAGGTGAAGAATCTCGGAAATACAGACATTCGGCCTCAACTGAGGCTGCATTCCGATCTCTACGAAACAATGTACCTCTCAGCTCACAGATCCAAACATCTCTTCGCCGCTGACAATCACACTGAAATCAAGGAAAGACACCTAAATCGAATCGCAACTCAGAGCAGCAAAAAAAGCCCCCAACTTTCTCCTATTCAAAACCTTTCCTTGATCCTCACCTCACTAAACACCCCCATCAAAGCTCCAATCTTTCCATCCTCAAAGCACCAAAAGGCCAACCGAAACACACAGAGAGTATCCAAACCCCATAAAACCCAAACTTCAACTAAAAACCCAAAAAAGAAAAGCCACCCATCTCACAAATGTCAGTTGTTATAGCTTAACCGGAATTCTACCTGTAAGAATTTCCATATTCACGGACTTCACACTACATCTCGTGCTTTCAAATGAGGGTCGTGCAAGCAGAACAGAACATATGTCCCAATAAAGTAATTGGCTCTGATACCAAATAAGATTTTTCATTTCTTACCCAAAACGCTAAGGGGGATCGTCCACATATATGACCAACCCAACCCACTTACAACTTCCGATATGAGATTCTTTCCGACACTACCCGCTAGGAACCCGGATTAAAATTACAAAAAAAGAAAAAGTATAGAAGCAACAAAAATGTAAAGGTGAGATTATTAATTACCCCATGAGGTTAACCCGGAGGCGGTTGCTAAGCTCGACGAAGAGCTCGAACATCTGTCCGAGGTCGGCGGCGTTGCCGTGGGAGTAGAGCAACGTCCCGGAGGCGCGTGGGTGCTTTATATGCACCGCGACGACGTCGTTCCCACGCCGCGTCCTGAGCTTGAGCACCTCCACCCCGTCCCTCCTCGGAAGCTCCGGGATGCTGTACTTTCCCGGCGGATCCGCCACCACCGTGTACGACGGCGGTGTCGGCGGGAAGAACGCGAACTTCGCCGCGATCGATGACGTCACCCCGCCCATTCCTCTCCCCCAAACACCCCCCAAACACCCCAGTCAGCTTTTTCCTCTCCTCTTGAGGAAAGTCAGCTCAGCTCGCGTGGAGGTGGCGGCGCGTGGGGCTTCTTTCTTTTTTATCTTATTTAGTATTTTATTTATTTGGGTTTTGTCGTTTTTTTAGGTTTTCTGCTTTTGTGCGATGGGAGGTGGACTCTTGGTTTTTTTTTTTCGGACAAGAATGGAGAGCTGGAGTGGAGGGGACACTGTTCCAGTGGAGAGAGGTTGGCGCGTGACGTCGACGTTTTGGAGATGGCAAAAAAAATACCGATATTTGAATTTAATCACCATCGCTTGGAGCATGTCGTAAACTTCAAATTCCAACTCTAAAATCTAGAAATTCGAATATGGATTGAAATTTTTTAATGGAGTTTATTTATATATCAAACTTTAAAAAAAAACTAACGGATTTGTTTATGCTTGCCACCCTCAATTAATCAGCTTAACGGGATATGCTGCTGTGGTTTTTTGTTGCGAGTATCTACTTTAGATTTTTAGAATTTTTTTTAGATTTTGATATTTATAATATATACTAATTCGGGTCCGACCCTGATCCAATTTTTTGAAAAGTGACACCTTTTTTTGATAGATTTTTTTTTTTTTAGAATCCTAATCTATTACATGGGATTGAACAAATGGTCTCCGCCTTTTTTGTTTTATAGATAGATGCTACGTTATGTGGGTATCTGCCTTTGCGCTTTAGTTTTGTCAATCAAGGAACCTTTTTGAAAATTTGTACAAAAGCATGTAATTAAAGGATATTAAAGTTAGTTTTTCTGTCTTCTTTAGAACTCAACTTAAAGTTTCATATAGAAATAGGGGATATATTTTCTTAGGGAAGATAGAGGGGAATGATGGTGGAAGGGTTCACTCAGTACTTCTCATTATCAAATTTAAATCATATATCTTATTTAAAATTATACGATGCTCCAATCAAACTCTCATTTATTACATAATATTATACCATTAGATTTAAATTGACAAAATTGATGTTTCTCAAATTTTATATTCTAGTTGATGTCTAAAGTATTAAGTATATTAAAAAATTTAAAATTTTATATGTTAAATTAATGTATAAATTTATTATAATGGAATTGTTATAATACTCTATGGCAAAACTGTACTAACAAAATATTTAACACCGTTGTATACCATGAGTTATATTTGTGAGTTATATTACGTATTCCGAATGTGTAACTCATATTGACTGTGCATTAAGGCACGTGCGTGAAACATCAAAACCCAATGTGGTGCTGACGATCCACCTCACATTTTACGATTAATAGCTCAAGAAGAATCCATCTCTACAATTATACGTCAATGCACTCAGTCCCAAAACTGAGACCCAAAAAGTCATCAACAATAGAGATAAAAATACTTCCCACCAAAAAAAATAGAGATAAAAATACCTAGGCCATTAGAAAAGTCAACCATCTAGTTACTAGCAGCATGATGAATAACTCCACTTGCTACAAAAAGACCGAGACTACTATTTGAAATTCATAGACTTAGTTTCTCGTTAGACATGATCAGTTGCTTGATATATGATATAAGTATGATCCCTAAGAAAACGACAATCTTAAAAGTTAAAACACCGTTTAGTTACACTACCACCATAGCTACCAAGTGGCCATTACATCGACTTTGTCGCTGCATATATTACCTCGCAAGACATCTTTGTGCGAGTCTGAGAAATCATTTGGTGTGCAAGTTTGGGCGGCCGGGGCGTATTGGGCTTGCGGGCCTGGTTTACGGGTCGGTCAACGGACCAACCCTGCCTGATAAGCGTTATACATCAGTAGAGAGGGGAGGAGCTGCATCAGCGCTAACGTGGGCTGAAGTAGTTGTAGCGAGAAAAAGCGGCGCCACGGGGCGGACATGTGCGTCCATTGTCATGTGGCTGCCATGTGGCCCGACAGCTCCTCATTCTGGATTTTTCCTATAAATAGGGAAATCTTGAGGCCTGAAATATACGTTTTCCACTAAGATTTTCACTCAGAAAAAAATTACAATTTAGTACTAAGTTTTTCTATAGATTTTCAATTAAGGAAATTCGTGAAAATCAAGTTACGTATCCGCTAAATCATGATCGTGACTTGACCAACAATTCACGGTAGTTGATCAAGACATGTGCAAGTACTCGTTTCAACAAATAAATATGATTTAATTAACGTATTAATCATTTAATTAAATGGGAATAGGACGTAATTAATCAATAATTACGGACCGAAACCAGCAATATCTTTTCAATAATTTTTTTGTGATTCTAACAATAATACTTTTTTATATTTGCGAGAAATAAATTCAATACGTGATTAAAAATGTATTTCCTTTCTATGAGTAAATTTGTTTTAGTATCAGCAAAAAAGAAATTGCATGATAATTACATCAAATTGTTTATTGCGTACAACACCAAAAAATCTAAGAAATTAAACAGACACATATCTATGGTAAAAATATAGATAAATGTTATCTAGCACAAATCCTAAATGTGAATTCACCGAAAGTACAAAGGCTCCCTACTTACACCCAAGAAAGAATCCAAGCTAGTAAATATCAAAAGATAAGATTCGATCACAATTTTTAGCGAGTTGAGAATAGACGAGGTGTCTTTCTCCTAAGATATGCCCATAAAAACCGTTAAACGCTGAGCCTTGGCAATAAGATCCTCACTAATCGTTACGCACCGCGGTGGTTGCTTAAAGCTTATTTCCTCACTACTTCAATTGATGGTCCCGCTTTACTTTCGAAGTTTCAAAGAGTTGTTGAAGAGAAATCTGAATTGGTGTCAAGTCGTCAAACAGGTACTGTTTAACAAAGTTAATTAATTAGACAGAAGTTGACTCCCATACCGGCAGAAACCAATCCAGCATCCATTGATGAAGGAGGGGGGCCTGGAAAAATGACCAAATTGAAATTTTGAACTTCAATTGTAGCCCACTGAAGAGGAAAGATCTTGATTGGACTTGGAAATTTCTAATTAAAACACCATCATTCCAATCCCAGGAGTGGGCAAGTGTGAGGAATTTCTAATCATGAGCCATAACGGGTGTTCTTGATAGCCTTCCAATTTGTACAATCTTGCCAATCCTGATCAGGGATTGAAACCCTTGGAAGAAAAAAAAACTCAAACATACATTAAAGATATAATTAAAGAACTCAAACAATGTTACAAATGAAATATACAATACTTGAATTGATCCAAGGAATATAATTTTTCTAGCTTCAAAATTGATTTTGCATAAACGTAGATAAAATTGGCTCAATATATCTCTTAACCCGTACGCACCGACGGATAGCTATTTATCTTTACTCAACACTTGATTTTGTAATAAAATTAATATTTAAATTTAACAAAATTTGTGTTGCCTCCATTAATTTTTTTTTTACATATTGGATTAAAATATTTAATATATGTTTATTTTAATTGTCCCCGCTAAAATATTCTACTCCGACATTGCGCAGCATTACATTAGTACAATCTTCCAAAATATGACATGCTCGAGGCAATAATTAGATATGTCCAGCAAAACACATGGCAACTGAAACCAGACAGACTTGTGCCACTAATTATTGATGCACTCCAAATGTAATTGATCGAGTCATATAATATAAATAAATAAAATCTACAGTTAAAAAAATTGTTGATGCTCTTTAGATATTCTCAGTTTGTTTTCGCCATCCATGGCATCTTCAAAGACCTGGTCCCACCCTTGTGAATGCGATCAGCTTTAGACAAGTTAATCAAATGATCAATTTGGTTCATTTGCTCCTTTGTTGTAAAAATATCCTTTTTCATTAAAGATTATATTCGGATTATATATAAAAATACATTGATCCCGACAAGACGTTGAATGTTTTGTAGATCTTTTCTCGCACAAGAAAAAGGTTGTCGAGTAGTGATTGTTTCAGGCGACAATAGAAAATTACAGAATCAAATAGCTTTATACGTTTTAAGTCATAAAAAAATATTAACATCTTCTGAAGTAATAATAAACCAGTGTCAAGATCTAAGTGGGAACATTATTTGATAGTGGTGAATTAGGTATATAAAACATTTTCAAATTTAACACTAGGTGCTTCTAGTGTTAAATTATGCCTTACGATATCAGACAATGAGTTTTTTTATTGGAATATTTCTTTTCCCTGCCGCTATTTGTTATCACACGATTTTACCAGAGTAATATTTGGACGAAATCGACAGTAACAATTTTGATTGTTTTTTTTTATACTAACTAGGTTATAAATATTGTAGATAATATAATTTTTTCCAATTGTACAATTACGTCCAACTTAGGTATAATGTGTCTTTGTTTAGGGGATGATATAAGGTATCTTCCGTCCCATCTGCTTTAACCGTTCGAGTTCTCGGTGATTTGTACCTTTGAGGGGAAATACTAAAAATCTACGGTCTACACCTTTTAAAAAAAATTAGTCCAACATTCAACAGTTCGTGCAACTAAATAATTATACAAATAAATATAGTAATTTGGATCATATCCTTCTGATATAATGGATTGTTTATAATTACAAAAAATAACATTATCTTAAGATTTTATATAGAATACAGAAATTCTGACATTTTTTCGTGTTCAGAAAAATGTTGTTTATTTATTACAATGCTAGAATCTATTAACACACGTTCGTCACGGGTTTCATCTTATGGTTTTGGCTTAATTCGGACGTAACAGCCTTATGATTCCTAATTAATAACAGAGGGTAATTTATCTAATTGATAAGGCTTCATGTCCATTTCAATGAATGACATTTGGTTAGAAAGTTTGGCCATTTCAAAATCACAAATTCTTCAATTCACCCAACTAATAAGAGGACAAACTTTTAAAAGCAGTATCCGAATAAAAAAAAACTCTGTTTTCTTGGTGATTTAAAAATCAAAAGATATGCTCGGTTGCAGTATTTTGTAACCGAACTCCATCAGATGAATGAAGTGTCGTAGTGGTAGGAGAAGAAGTCACTCTTGTGTTGTCTACCATTTTTTTAATAAAAAATATGGTCCCGTTGGCCATTAAATCGAACGGATCGCCATCTAAAATACTGAGATGGTTAGGTTAATCTCATAACTCGGAGATCGGTTGGAATGAAAGTCAACATAGGTGGAGTATTGGTTCTTGTAAATGATAGGTTTTGTAGTAAAGCTAAAGAACATTTAATCTATTTAATGTTTTAACATAATCATAGTTAATAGTATAATTATTTTTAAAATGAAAACTCCAATTTATTTGTGATCTAACAGACCCAATAAAACCGTAATCCAAAAATTAGAGTTGGTCGTTCTCTATGTCTTTGAAGAAAATATTGATATAAACTCTAACATAAATATTTTTATAGTAGACCTTTTATACCAAGTGACAATACTTCAAACATTATTCTTTCAAGGTATGATGATAAATTTTTAATTAAGTTCTTATAATTAAACTGGGCACTTAGCCCCTTGTATTTTTTTTAAATGGGAGAAGTACAATCTTCAACTAAATGTGTCACATAATCATGTTTGACTTGTAATTTAAAATTTAAAAAATAAAAAACCTGAAAATAAAATTTTAAAAAGCCCAAAATAAAAAACCAGGATAATTAACATAGGAAAACTTGGAGAGAAAAATCCCATTTATTCTAACTTTGAAAAAAGTACTGAATAGCTAATTTTTTGGAAAAATTTCTTGGGTTGCATCAATTTTGCTTGAAAGAATTTTTAATAACAAATTTAAATCTAATCGCCCATTGAATTTTTTCACGTGGCACGTATCAGTTGACTGGGATGCCATGTCACATGTAAATGTATTTCCATACATTAGAAAATTTGACCCAAATGTCCCATTATAAAATGTATTTCAAGTATGAGGATTTAATTGGACCTGTTAAATAAGTAAAGTGGGTAAGATGGTACTTGTTCCATCTTTCAAACATTGGTAAAATTCAATCCCTAAAAAAAAAACATTGGTAAAATTCTCACAATTATGTATATCAAGTCATGCTTAATTTTCCCTTTGGCACGTGCCACCTTCCACTTTTCGGACAAAACCTGCTAAGAACGGCCGGCAGGCATGTGAACAGTTAGATGCTTACATCACTAGCCAACGGCCGTTTATAGTTATTACCACCCCGACGGCACCCAACACAGAAAACAGCTGTCAAGTTCTTCCCTATTCCCTGCCTTAAATTGGGCCGTACGCTCCGCGACCAAAGGAATAATATTTTTTCGCTTCTACAGTTATTTTGAGAATTAATTTTCTTTTTTTTCTAATTTTGTGTGTGCATTGAATCAATACTTCACCGGTTTATGCCTTTTACATAATTTATAAGCTAGCCATGAGAAAATACAAACAATAAATATTTGATCATGCGTGAACCAAAAACAAAGGTTGCGACTTGTACACAAAAAAATATCAAAATTTTCCATTCTGTACAATAGCAGTAAAATTTTACTTCCCGAAAATGGTTATATCTTATAGGTTGTATATTAATGTGAAAAGTTCACTAAATTCTGTTTACTAACATGATGAAGAGTTTGATCTAGTAAAATCCATTAACCCATTACATTACAAAAAAATTCAGATTAAGAAAGTAACAAAAATATAAGTTTTGTAAAATAACCGTGCACAATAACGAATACCAATGCGAAAACATTTCCCGTTTTTTTCTTTCATGTGAGTTAGTATAAGAATGCATACCTTAGCGTGACATGTCCATTTATTTAATAAAAATCATCGTCTACATCAAAAACATTTTAAATGCCTCGGAAGAATAATAACGAGCTAAATAATCGTCAATTCCTATTCACTGCAAAGAAATAAGAAAGGAACGAAGTAGAATGAAGAACTTTAAATACCAACGAAATTTAATTTACTACATTATTTATAACCTAAAAATTCACAAAAATTTCGAGAAAAAAGCAACCCTCCTTTTTTCTCGTATCTAAAAGGTTTAATTAAATTACAAAAAAACAAAAGATTCCTTTTGTTTTTATTCACTCAGGAATCGTAACCAACACAGGTCGCCAAGCTCTCCTAAGCAACCGGTACCTAAACGTCGCCGAGATCGGCCTCAGCGCTCGCCGCCTGCCGGATCCCCCTCCCGGACCAACCGCCGCCGGAGAAGCCGCTCCCCCTACTCCGCCCTCCACCCGGGCCTTCTCCTCCTCGTCCGGCGGCGGAGACGACACGAACAGGTCCCTGAGCTTCCGGCGGACCTTCTTCTCCGGCGGATCCTCCTGCTCCCGCCGCGGAAGCCGGCGCCTGAAGTTGTGACCTTGGTGGTCGGAGGTCCTGGAGAGGAGCATCCGGAGTGTCTTCCTCCGGCGGAGGTGGATCACCGGGCTGGTAGTGGGACTGGGGCTTAAGGCGCCGGACACAGCGCACTGGGTGGCCAGGTGCTTGAACTTCTGCAGCGTCGCCATTGGAGTTGACCTAATTAGATGGTGGTTAACTGTTTTTTCTCATGAGGTGGGTTTTATACGAGATCTGGGAGTTTAGGGAGGAAACGGTTATAAAAAATTGAAAAGGTTGGAGGTGTGGGGGACTTGGTGTTTATGGTGTTTGGGCTCGCTTGGGGGGATATAGGTGGAATATGTGTGGGGTGTACATGTGGCGAGCGCTTGGGTGGGTTTTGGATTGGGTCTTGAAACAGTCCAATCACACACATCAACAATTATTCGACTTGAATAGGAAGGAATTAATTGATCCGAAAAACTTTTGATGTATTTATTATTTTGAGGGATAACACGAAGTCTATAATATGGTGTAACGTTACAAGATAGAAATTTAAAAAATAGATAGATAACATTTACCAATAGATAGAAAATAACGAGACCCAACGACTAATACAGAGATTTGTCGAGACAAACTACGACTAATAAACACGAGAAAATATTGTTGGTAGAACCTCGTGCGCATTTAAAAATATACAAGATGCATTCAAATAAGAACTAATGTCAAATATGTCTAACCAAGACAATTTATTGGTGTATCAGTATCCGTAAGCATCTTGATAAAATTGTCTTCATAAAAATTGTTATAAGTTTATTAAAATATTAAAATTGATAGGCAGGAGGTGATTGGAGGGAGGAAACTAGTAGTTTTGTTTTCTATTGGAGGTTGGCTGTGGATAATGACATGCCTAAACATATGACGATGAATAGGAACCAATTGTTCTCGATAGTAATATACAACTTCAATTTGTGAATAGTAAATATTAAAAAAAAAATTGTTAGTTTTGTTTGGTTCCTCCGAGGTTCTACTAATATGATCTCAACTTTTGAGCAATTAATTATAGCAAAAAATATTCTACAATTTTAATGTTCCAAAGTTATTCTTCAAGATAAATTCTTAATGCTTACTTGACTTTATAAAAAGAGCCAAACATTGTTGCGTATTCTTTTTACCAAATCTTAGTAATTTTATATGAATGTAACTCGTAATATCAAGTTTTGAGAAAAATTAACCCACATCCAAAATTTCTTATAAACTTATATTATACATTCTACCGATCCGAATTCTTCATATACACAGAGCACATCAGTGCTAGTTTATAGATACATTAATGGCCTGAACTAAAAAAAAAACAAAGAACACGAATTTAATCTTATGTGACATCTCAATAAGTCAATATATTTAGCCACGCAAAGAATTTTTAATGTCTTCGCAACCACAAGTGTTTGTCCTAGGAGGAGCTCAGGGTGGAGCTGCTGACCCATTGGTCGGTGGTCTCCGTAGAATCCGGAGAATGCGGAGGAGAAGCTCGCTTCAAGGGGCTAACATCGTCCTCTCTAATCTCAACCATCGTCTCATATTTCCCGTCCGGACAATTCTCGTCCTGAATCTTCTTGAGGGCCACGTAGACCTCGTTCATTGTCGGCCTCATGTCTCTCTCGTTCTGTAGGCACCTGAAGGCCAGCTCCGCGATGGACGTTGCCATTTTCCGGACAGCTTTGTCCTTGTCGGACCCGAGAAGCGGGTCTATCAGCTCGGTTATGGACCCGTTTTGGATCTTCGTGATCGTCATGCTCGCCAAGTTGACGTTGTGGCGGTGCCTGTTGGTGTCCACGGCCGGAAGGGACGAGATCAGCTCCATCAGGACTACTCCGAAGCTGTAAACATCGCTCTTGTCGGTGAGCTGGTACGTGTGGTAGTACTCCGGGTCGACGTAGCCTGGTGTGCCCTGTGGGGCAGTGGAGACGTGGGTGACATTGTTGGGGAACAGCCGGGACAGCCCAAAATCGGCCACCTTGACGCGGAAATTGTTGTCGAGGAGGATGTTGTTCGTCTTCACGTCGCGGTGTATGACATCGGATGTGTGGAGGTAGGCCAGCGCGTCGGCCGTCTCAACGGCGATGCTTAACCGAATAGGCCATGGGAGGAAGCTGGACTTGGATTGATCTCCGTGGATATGATCAGCAACTGTTCCATTGGGAACATATTCATAGACAAAGATCAGTTCTCGGGTCCGCCGCGAAGTGCACCCGTAGAGCGTCACCAGGTTCCGGTGCCTCAACCGGTTCAGGATCTCGACCTCGTTCATGAACTGCTCCTCCCGCTTCATGCTGTTGTCGAACAAGCGCTTGACGGCAACAGACCGCCCGTCGCGTAATATGCCTAATCAATGGAAAGTCGATTACAATTTGGTAATGTGAAACGGAAAATGATATAGATTCGGGTCCTGACCATGATAAACAGTGCCAAATCCTCCACTTCCGAGCTCCTTAGAGTGGTCGAAATTATCGGTGGCCTCCACGAGTTCGGTCAAGCTGAAAACCTGAACTCCGAAGTAGGTGCTTCCCTTTTGGAGGTCTGATTTTGTGTTTGAGTTCGAGTTCGAGTTCGAGTAGGGGTAAGGCGGGATACTCATGGAGAGATCGACAGGCATAATGTGGACGTTCTTGTCCTGGCTCTGGTATATCGGGTGAGGCGAGAGCAGTTCCTTGCTTTGTTTTTCAGCTGCAGCTTTCCTTTTTCGCCGTAAACAGAACCAGCCTCCCAAGAATAACACGAATATAGCTACACCTCCTATTGCAAGTCCTGAGGATACAGAACAGACATAGATTCTCAGGTTTTGCCTTTCCAATTTGGTGTCATAATAAGGAAATTTGTGCGTATCTTTTAGTCTTTTTTTTTTACCTATAGGGAGTGACGCGTTCTTCGAATCCTTGCCTGCATAAAACAAGGGATTGAAACATGAGTAAAACATTAAAATTCGAACAGCTCAATCGTTACGAATTTCTGATATTGTCAGAATCGTAAGTTTTTTACAATATTGATTTTAAAACACATAAATTTGAGTACTTACCTGACGAAGTTTAGTTTTTGAAACATACAAAACACATAACTGGTACCTTTTATTTTGTGTTAGATTAAAAAGCGGAGAGCTTAAACTAACAAAATTCTACACCTCTCCTTAAATGTGTCATTATATAAATAAACAACGGATTACGTGATCAACTCAAACAGATTTAAATCTGTATATCTATTCTAAAATTTTCACGCAATGAGTAAATAGATCCTACTCTTATGAACAAACCCACGAATTTGCAAATAGCAATTGTGATAATCTCATGAAAATATAAAATTGCAATTGGAGATGATTTAATCTCCAAAAACAGGGGAAACAGAGTAACAGCAGAAGGCGAATGTCCTATTCTAATATAGAAGTTGGAAGGACCTGTAAGAACAAACTTTTCTCCCTAACATCCTAGTTTCAAAGAGACACTAGAAAAGATTAGAAAGCCAATCCCATTTTTGGACAAGACTAGAGGTCTCAACACCTAGATTTAAAACTGCAATTGTCTTAAAATTCTAATATTATACTAGTCGAATTAGTAAATGTTCGAATACTAAGCCAAACAACTTACCACACAATCGATCACGACAGATACAAACAACCCTCCTCTCATCAGAATCAAACCCACATTCCCCTCCAGAACGACGAAGACAAGCCTCACACTCGTCCTCGCTATAACTCCCTCCATAGCTCGCCTCGAACCCTTCCCTCAAAATCTCTCCAAGCAAGGACCTATTCGCCTCAAGCTCCGCGACCCGGTTCGCGAGCATCGGCACGCGAACCGTCAGGTTGCATTGAACCAAGTATAGTATAGGGTCTTGGGGAACCGGGCCTATCAAGTAGTACGCGTCGCTAGGAGCACCGTTGATGTCACAGGAGAACAAGTTGGCGGGCTTCCAACCGGACGATTTGTTGTTCCACGACCCGTTACAGGCGTAGAACAGCGTCAGGTTCGCGTTGTTGGGTGTGAGGGACAGCACGGCGCCGTCCAGGGCCGTGTCGAGGAGCCGGGTTGTGCAGGTGGTGTTGTAGAGGTCCATCCTCGAGAGAGAGATGGTTTTTGCGGTTTGGTTGACTTCGTTGACTTGGTAAACAAGGGAGCCAAAGTTCAGGAGAGCGGTGTCGTTTTGGCAGGTCAGTTGGAGCTCCGGGAGGCCGCAGTAGGACGAGCGGGACCCGCCGGAGAACGGGAACGTGAGGTTCTGGAGGTGCCCGCAAGAGAAGGGCTGGCTGCAGTTGGTTAGGTCAGTACTAGTAGTAGCATTATTAGTGGTGGTGGTGTCGTTGTTTGTGGTGGAAGACGGTGTTGTTCCGGGGAGGGAGAGGACGAGTAGAGTGGCGACGATGGTGGCGGCCGCCACGGACACGGGGTGCATGGTTGGTGGTGGGTGATGAGAAGGTACTATACTAGCAAGAACCTCAAAGGGTTGGCCATTGTAGAGCAAAAGAAGCAATTGCTTGTTGGACGTTATTAGACTGGCTGTGGCTGTCTTTGCTTGACCATTTGTGTTTGTCTTTTTTGACTCTTTTAGACTAGTCTGTGTTTTTCTCAAATTATATGGATTAAATTATAAGTTGGACACAAAAATCGCAGGTTGGCAAGGTTCAGATGTGTTTCTATTACAGATGTATATCGATATAAATTATTGTTTCAATACCCACCCAAAAAAAAATATTGTTTCAATAGCTTTTTTGGGTTTTTTTGGGTGGGGTATTGTTTAAATAGATAATTCAAAATATGGCCGTAATTAAAGATAATATATTTTTCTGTTACTAATATGCATGTAAATTGTATGTATTATACATATATTTCAATTGTCATCTGCGTTTAAACATTCAGTCCAAAAAAGTATGCGAATAATTGATTAAGTTAAAAATGGTACATAGAAAACATTATTTTTCCAAAATTATGTACACACTTTTATTTGTAGTACGCATGCAATGGCGGCTTTTTGCATCAACCGTCGGCATTTGTCCAGAGCATAAGGTCTATAGTAAGTTAAGATGCAATTATCTAACGACTATAATAATAATTAAATTTAAAATATAACGATTTTAAAAGATTAATCTAAGGTGCTTTGAAGTACGTAATTTTTTTTTTTTTGAAATTTTAATAGCTTAGATTTTAGTTGCCGAGCCACGTTAAAGGCAGTTGAGCAGCCGTCCTCGTGATCATGTAGATTTTGATTTTTTTAAAATGACCCTACAGTTTAATCAACAATACGCATGTGTGTTCTCGTAAGATTTCACTAGGTTCTTATAGGAATAGGAAAAATCCACATTCCGTAGATTATGCCTTTGCTCTACTATATGGATGGTGGGTTTGTTGAATTTGGGTAGGATAACAATATGGATCAATTGTAAAGTAAGAATCTGGGTCTATCGACCCAATCCAATCCATAAACCATAGGTAGCTCAACTTAGATTTCTGTATATAAATGTTTATATGACACTCTTAAAGAATTAAGACAGGGTTACCCATTTTTAACTTATAAAAAATTAATAACTGAAATTTTGTCAAAAAATTGATAACTAAAAAGTTAAAGAGATTGATATAAAATTACTCGAAGAAAGAGAAATTGATATTGCTTTTTTTTTTGGGTCAAAAAAGTGATATTGCTTTGGTCTAACGGCAATTCTAGAAGCTAGGCAACTACCATATGATTCCTCAACAGGTTCACTAAAATTCAAGGCCCTCATTTAGTTACGTACTATGTGGATCTTATTTAGATCCCTATTTTTCAATATAGATCTCTACCTTGTAAAAATCTTCCATTCGATTAGGTTCCTTATTCTGCTGTTTATTGGATTTTATTTGTTTTAATTATCTCTTCAATTTATTCTAATTGCTGATGTTTAGGCTACCTCAACATGTTTTTTTTCTAATCTTACCTAACATAAACCAGCCTTTTGACCTCTCCAACTCTATGTTTGCGGTTTTATCTTAATCTACCAAACCAAAACAACGAGTTAGTGTTTTACAAATCCGTTTTAAGGATTCGTTTAAGTGGTAATCAATTATTGAAGAATTCACGATCGGACAAATTAACGTGATCAGATCAGAGTAAAAAGAAGAGGAAGCATGTACCTGACGCCGAGGGTGATCCACTTGGAGTCGACGACGTGCTGTTATCGTTACACCGTAGAGGAAACTCCCCGCTCGAACAATAACAGTCGAACCTGTCGTTGCTATAACCGCAAGCCCCGCCTGATCCCTTACAAGCCGAGCAAGACGCATCCGTGTTGTCCGCGTCCCAGTGCAGCCCGAACCCTTGCTCAAGAATCTGGACCGGTTCAGCCGTATCTAGGTATACACTCGTCAAGGGATTCGAAAGAGTTGATATGTTTGCTGGAGCCACGACCATGTCGCTGCAACTGTCCAACGCCTCATTTATAGGATCCGCGGCCCCACCCATGGTGCTTGTCGAATTATTGATCACGTAGTAACCTGAACTCTCGGTGCCGTTGATGGTGCAATTGGTCTGGCCCAATGCCCCGGTCACAACGTAGGCGCTCAGGACCGAGGTGGAACAGTCGTAGTATATCGTCAGGTTGATAGTGTCCTGACTGTAAATGAATCTGTTGGGGTCGAAGCTGTTATTGTGGAGGTACTGCGTGCAGATATCGGTAAGATAGTCGTTCCTTGCCAGTGTCAGAACCCGCGACGAGTTGTCGATGTTCAGGACTTGGTATTTTAGATTCGAAAGGGTCATGCTCGCAGTTTGGCCGCTGCAGGTGAGTTGGAAATCCGGGTGGCCGCAGTAGCTAGGCCGCGAAGGCGAGCTCCAGAAAGGGTATCCGATTTCGGTGATGTTTCCGCATTCGAACGAGGCGCTGCAGTTTGTGAACTTGTCTAGCTGGGCCGAGGCAATGGTCAGCAGGACGAGGAGGGATAGAGCCAGAAGCATGATGGTTTGGTGGAGTTCTTCGGATGCCATTTCGAGATTGGAGATGGGAATTGGAGGAAGGAGAGGGAAGACCAGCTGATGTAGACCAGAGGAGGAACTTGGTATTAATCTATCTTTAAAAAAATTGACTAAAACTAGTTGGGGGAAATTTATGAGATGGTGTGATTAGTCAAGGAGAAGGTTCTTTTCCATTTTGAATGGTGGAAGTCGGTCAATAGAATGACTTTTTGTACCCCAAATACGCGTAGTAATCTCATTTGGCTATGTTTCACGTTAGTTTAAAATAAGAAAAGTTCAATTTAGTTGTGCCCAGTAGTCTGACGTCGTTTTCACACAGGATTAGTAAATCTGTTTTATTAGTATTACCAGATATTTTCCTGATCACAATGTAGTGACAAAAAATAACTACTTATATAACATTTGGTTACAAATGATAAATCACCATACATTAAAGTGAATTCCCCCATAAATTAATGTTTATGTGTGGACTTCTGGAATAGTTTTAACTCGGTATTGAAATATCTAGAAATTGGCTGTCACAATCAAGCAGCGTACACTAGCCGCCGAGGCAATGTTTTTGGTCAACGAGAGTGATGTAAGCGCCAAATACGGACCAGTCAAGAAAACGAGACTCACGAATTATTATCATATCATGAATAGTTCATAAATATAATCTCAATATTTAGAATAACAAATTTTGAGGAACTATTGAATTTTATATTGGAGAGAATTCGCTGAACAAACTCTAATTACACACAAGTCAGAACAAGAGAAGACTCGTCTCTTAAATTGAAGCAGGTAAATCCAAAAGTTTAACAGTGATAGATTTTAGTGGCTAGGGAGACCTGAGATTAGTCATAGTGGTATTTTTTAGTTGGGAACATCAAAATGAACCCTTAAAACCAATGAAAGTATTCAAACAACGGACTCATGATCAGTGGTTTGGTCGGTAAGGGCCACGGTTGGAGTTGCTTAGGAGGTATGGACCTGTGAAGTGCATCTTAGTTATACAGAGGAGGGGATGCGAAGAGAATGGCTGACCTGACCTGACCAGACCTGATCTGATGATTGTTGTTGTTGTTGCGGACCCTGTCATCGGGCGAATAGATGCATAAGATTGATCCGAGCATAAGAAGAAAATGCTGCAGACCTCGGGTTAAACTCGCAGATTCTACAGGATAACTTGCAGGCATTGTAACTCCGGACATGCAACGAGGTTAGCAGAAAATGCCACTTTTTCCAAGTCAATGTTTTCTTTGTTTCACAAAGTAGCCGATGCACAGGCCAGCGATTGAAACAGGTAGGGAGAAAGAGGAGCAAGCAATCGTCTTACAGAGTCGGGCGCTGGAGTCTGCTGAGTATTAGGAGAAAAGAGAATCACTGGAATGATGGAAGGTCTAGCATGAGGTACTCATAACCGAATTGTAATGTAAGTGTCCAATATGAAGTTGATAGAACGAAGAGTTATGATTTCTACCGAGCTGAAACATTTTGCAGAAAGTATCTCCTACTCTGAACCTAACTCAAACCCTTTTGATCCGGCCGACGAAAAGTTTGGCACTTAGCACCACGCTCCAGTTTGCTGTCTGCTTCTCTGCTTTACTCGGCGCAGGAGCATGACTAATTCCGTCTGCCACAGGCGATCCGTATTCTGAGGCAGACCATTTAGTTAAATTGAGAATTCTAGTCCAAGATCTAAGACAATGATTTTGGTTAATGACAAATTTTTAGCAGAATAATGGCCAAGGTTCATACTTCAGGGGATGATAGTTTTAAAGGGTAGTAAAATGTGACATGAAATGGCACAGAAAGAAGCTTGGAAACTGAATCTGCTCACAGAGAGATGTTAAGACCAGATACAGAAGTTTCTACAACAATCGGATGAGTCATAAGAACTAAAGGCTTGTCAAAAACAGAACCAAAGGCACAATGTTTCGTGAGCCGCAGAATATCCAACCTATAAGACTACACAACTAAGTTACTTGCATCACTCCAAATCGATACACTAATGCACTCTGTTAACGAACAAGGGGTGTCCTAAAAAATGCTTTAACCCGTGTTCTCAGACAATTCCATTTGGTTGAAGTTTATTCAGCTTTTCCTCAATATCAGTATGATTCGCACGATAAAAACTGTGATATTGTTCTATTATGGATGGCCTAACCTGACTAATGAACTATACTTGAGAATTTCCCTCGAACACAACAGCTGTTAATGTGAACTACAAAAGCTGGTTCAAGAACAGCTTACAGAATCAACTTTACAGACGGCTGGAGCTTACCCTACCCAACGGCAAGATACGAAGAGAAATTGTCAAGCCAAGTGCATTAAGCACTATCTGCGCTTTATGCTGCCGAATGTTTTTTTTATAAATAATCCCATTCGGATGAAAAATCACAGCGAACATCTCGACGGTAAAGAGTAAAACGTCTTGAGATTGGAAGATGCAAAACATATGAACTCAAAAGGGGATACCTGGTAAGAATTTTGCAGGGTCATCAACAGTTGAGGCAGGACAAATCTTTACTCCGTTGGACAATAGCAGGTGGCCCTTCTAGTCTTCACGTCATAACCACACACTCCATTAGACCTGGTGCAGACAACAAGTGAAACCATTGCCGGAACTGTTCCGTTTCACTCAGAACTCTTGCTTATACCGCCTTGCAAGAGCGTCAGGCTGAGGATCTCTCGGTCCTGACCGGGAATGACACATTGGTATAGCACAATCCAGCCATTTAAGTCCCCTGCCGTGATGAACCCTTCTTGGTGAGACGTCTCAGGGACAGGCAGAGTCCTCGCAATCCTCATTATCTGAGCATACGAGTCGGTTTCGAGGACCTTGAACATGACATTCTTCATGGTGATCACAGCGGTTCCCGCTTCACAAGTGAGCTCCATCTCAGGAATTCCGCAGTCGTACATAGCAACGCGCAGTGGGCTTCTATGTCACGAAACAATGACCCATAAAAGGGCCCATACAGAATAATGTCAATTAACTACCTTCGAGTTTTACACTTTTTTACTTTTAAGTACACGACTACTTCTACTCTATGTCTTTGTAACACAAGTCAACAGTGTGGCACATTTATTGACCAAGCAATTAAATTACTGCACAACAGAATTTATCATAGTTTCTTCTGAATTTCATTTTTTAAAAAATATTTTGATGGAAACACGATTTTTTATTTGAACCACATAAAAGATATTAAATAAGTGATGGTGAAGACCTCTTCACGATTCTTTCAATGCACATCCCTAAAAAAGATTTTTTCATTGCCCTGCATTTAAACCCTTTATCCTAATGCATCCCTTGGATTATGAATAAGTAAATATAATATTTTACATAAATGACATGATATATTTTTCCTCGCTTTCTTTTCAATACTCGGTGGCTTTGACCTGGCAGTTTGTTTATTTCCGGTCTAGTACCTCCATCATTTCCTCCGGGACATAAAAAAGTGAAATGCGCCGTAGTGTCAAAACCTATCTTACAGAAACAAGAAGCGGATTTCTGGGGTACATCAGTAGATGCATTGCTATCGATTAAAATTATACCTTTGTGTAAAAAGAAAGAAAAGGGTATCATAATAATAAATCACATAACATAAAGTAAATCCCCACCGTAAGTTTATTAATAGATTATAATATGGACCCAAAAAAAGATATAACCACAATAAACACATCAGATTCATCCAAGTAGTTTATTAATCATCGTTCATAAAATAGTACAAAAGTGCTTATTTCATTCTTTCACTTCCACGAACATAAAAGCGTAGAAAAGCTGAGAAAATAAATTTTTCTCAGGAATTAGCAACTAGGAACAGGAACGCCGCAAGTAGAAGCAACCCTCTTGGCTCCTGGAGAGTCAACGTATCGCCTAAGGTTTGGGTCCTTCAAGTATCCGCAGAGGCACGGTTTCTGCTCGTTCAACTTGTTGCAGCAGGCGGGGGATGGTGTGGCCGATCCTATTATCGCCGGAGCGCATGAAGCCAGCTCCAGCGGGTTGCATGTGACGGCCTCCGATGTGGGCACTGTGGCCATCAGGATCAGTACGGCAAGTATGACCAGGGGAGTGGAAGACATGTTCATCATTTTTGGGACTATAAGTGTTTGTCTTTCTAAAGAGATTTGTTTAAGTGTGAACTTGGTACTGTTTAGACAAATGATACTTTGGAATTTATAGGGACGACGAGGAGTGAGTTGAGGAGTGATTTACGACTGTAGTTACCCATCCAGCCAAAAATGACGTTAAAACTGAAATTATATCTTAAATCAAACGTCAGTAAAATTGTTCACTTGCTATGTTTGAACAAAATATAAGCGGGTACGATTATTGTTCTTATTTAGTAACGATATCGTCATTATTAAAATCTCGGATAAGACGATATTTATTATCTTTCGACCGTTATATGAAGCTTTCGGTCTAGAATGATACGCAAGTGTCAAAGAAAAAATTGCAAATACACGTATTTCAATTTTCACGTAGTTCCAACAATTAGTTAATATTCCTTATAACATTTAGTTAATGATATTTCTTTGTTATTTATGATAATTTCATTATTTGGCGTACGTGGTTCAATAGTTATATTACGGTGAAGGTTTATTCCAACTAAACCACATACAAATAAAGGTGGAACTATGTCAAATACCCAACATAATATGAAGATGATTATATGTATATATGTGACATACATTTGTTGATAAAATCACATAACCGCGCACAAAGATGGAACCATAAACAACTATTGGAGAGAATATTACATCAAGAAAAATAAGTGTGTTAAGTAAATTTACATTTGTGGATGATCTATTTATCTATTATCTTAAAGTTATGAATTGAATATGATAATTTTAGTATGATATCAGAATGGGTTAATTTCAAACCTATTGTAAATCTCATAACATGTTGTCCACACATAATTCACATTTAAGATTACGAGAGGCAGTGAAACTCATGCAAATTTCAGTTCGATGGACTTTGTTTAAGGGAGCGTGTTAAAAAGAATAACACAACAAAAAAA
The DNA here is from genome assembly GCA_012979155.1 of Hypericum perforatum. Classification (NCBI taxonomy): domain Eukaryota; kingdom Viridiplantae; phylum Streptophyta; class Magnoliopsida; order Malpighiales; family Hypericaceae; genus Hypericum; species Hypericum perforatum. The sequence goes on along the minus strand of SOPF01027152.1, from coordinate 62,606 downwards.
GTGGGTTGAGGAAATTTATATGTTTGGATTATCCACTTACCCATTATCTTAAAATTATGAATTGAATATGATAATTCTAACAACTTTTTCTATCACTAAATATTGGTTGACAAGTTTATTTTGTGATATTTAACTATAGGAGACGATGAGAAGAAAGAAAAAATGAGGAGTATGACAATTTTGTTCTTGAAACCACAAAGGAAAAATAAGTTTCGTATAGTTTATGTTAAGTTTTGGGAGATTATTCGTGTGTCTAAGGTATAGTAAACTAAAATACTCATATCTACCTAATCCTTCTGTCCGATTTGGGGCCTCTGATGTTGAGATTTTCCCTTTCTAAATTTTTTTGGAAAGTGGATATCTGGAAAATCAAAAATAATTATTCCATCCCAGCATCCCTAATCACAAACCTATAATCAATTTCTTCATCACGAGATTTTTAAAAATATTCTAATGCATTTAATGTGTAACTATGGAAATTTTAATTGATAAGATTATGTCTTAATGCTGCATTTACTAGTGATTACATGGAAAGGTTTTTTAGACCTAACTTTTATTAATTATCAAGCTATAATATAGTACAAGACAGGCCATTTCAGTCTCAAAAGACATTATTTGAAACGTTTGGAATTGCAATTGGCTGGGAGAGCTCCTTCAGACTCTATGTACCAAATTGTTGTAATCACATTATTCAAAGTTTCATTTTTATAGTAGAGAATCACATCTGAAAATCTCGCAAACCACAAAGGTATAAAAGTGAAACTTTTTCTTTTAGACTATCCGCAGTAGTAGCCCCGAGCCAACCCAGCCCTGAGCCAGCTCTGCAATATTTAATTAATTTCTCAGCCAAACCAGCCTCAACCTTAATTTTTTACCCACAGCAGCAGTTCTAACCCAACCCAGCCCCAGACAATAAACAATTAATATATCTATCTTCTACATCATCAACCTAATTAACTTTAATTTATTAATTCAATTTTTATATTCGAACCTATATAAATTTTGTACTTCGCATTAAATTAGTGAATTCGAAAAATAAAATACTAATAAATTCCGTTAAAAATATTAAATTATCAATAATTCAAATTACATAGAAAACAACCTTATCATAAATTATAAATGTAGATAATGCTAATTAAATTTCAATAGATAATTATAAGATTTTTTCTAACTCAAATCTTATCTTTAAAAATATTGGGCTCGAATAATTTTGTGACAAACATACAAAATAGGATAACATTTACATTAAAAAAAAGAAAACAAAAAAAAGGGAAAAGTAACTTTTAGTACCCTGTGGTTTCTGCGAAAATCACTTTAGTACCCTGTAGTTTAAAACCCATCAATCGGGTCATACCTCACTAATTTTCCATCACTTTGGTCCCAAAATTACGATACTACCCCTCTCTCAATCAGAACCTAACCAAACTCAATTCAACCTGATCGAACCCACATCTAATTCAACCCAATGGGGCGTAAAAAATAGGATATGACTCGGATTGAGCTAAAATTTTACAAGAAGCATCCTAAATAATACACATGATTTATAAAAAAAATTTCAGGAATTTTAGAGGTCCGAAAGTACTTTTTTATTTTTCGATGCACTAAAACTTCGTAAAATTGTATAAAATAGAAAATGCTTCCAATTGAGTTGAATCTTGTCCCAAGGATGCATTTTGGTTTCTAAATTTATTAGAGATTCTTAAGGTTTTCTGGGACAAGTTTCAACTCAATTGAATATATTTTCTATTTTATACGATTTTACAAAGTTTCAGCACTTCGAAAAATAAAAAAAATACTTCCGGACCTCTAAAATTCCTGAAATGTTTTTTGTAAATCATGTGTATTTTTAGGATGCTTCTTGTAAAATTTCAGCTCAACCCGAGTCATATCCAATTGTTTAGGCCCTATTGGGTTAAATTAGATATGTGTTCGGTCGGGTTGAATTGGGTTTGGTTAGGTTCTGATTGAGGGAGGGGTAGTATCGTAATTTTGGGACCAAAGTGATAAAAAATTGGTGAGGTATGACCCGATTGATGGGTTTTAAACCACAGGGTACTAAAGTGATTTTTGCAGAAACCACAGGTGCTAAAAATGACTTTTTCCAAAAAAAATAATAAACTAAGGGGTGGGGCCTGTTCCACCCCTTCTTTTTGGGCCCAATCCAGCCGGGAGCTGGCACAAAGCCACTGTTGCGGCTGGTCTTAGAAAATGCAGAGAGTCCCATCGTCAATTGGCTCAGAAATATTTTAAATGAAAAATATATACTATTATCTAGTATTAAAAAAGTTGCTAGTATATACACACGTGATTACGACTCAAATATAACACATAATATACACGAACCAACTTAACATCCGCTATTAAAATCCCATATTTTTTAAATTGGGTCGAGAGGTGATAAAAAATCATAATTTTTTGGTTCACCCAGTCCATTTGGTTGGACCATTGGTTGGATCAATATTTTTTCTTTTTATAATAATAATTAATATTCATGAATATAGGAGTACAATTTATTCAAATGAATTTATTCAAATGAATTCTTCAAATATTAAATTAGCAATTCTAGAAATATTTGATCATGATGATACATTTTTTTACATGTTTAGTCAAATTTGTTTGATTTAATTAACATATTATCGAAAATTACTAAAAAGATAAATTTAAAGTAATCCAAAGATGATGTACATGTCCTAAAGTGTGGAAAATAAAACCGTTGGTTCTCAATTAAGTTAGATAAAATGAAGAAAATAAATATTAACTTTCCATTCCGGGTGATGGGTCGACTAGATTTATTTAACCAAACAGTCAAATTTAAGCAGTCAAACTGGTCTCCAGTTTTTTTTTTTTTGTCAAAATCAACTTGGGATTGGTCCTCAACTAATGAACTATATTTTTTTAAGACATTGCTAAAATCTATTTATATACATGCATTCCTGAATATTTTATGCAACAAGCTGTAATAAAAACATATAATATAATGCACCGAGTACAAATCATGCGTCCCTGAAATACAATAAACAAAAAAAACACACTTTATTCTTACAACAAAGTTGGATCGACATTAATAACCACATAATATGGGAACAAATTTTACAGCGAAAGTTTACTCCCAACCCGAGTACATTGGAAGTAAATCATTTGTTTTATTTACGATACATAATTCTCAAACTTAACATATAATTTTGTAAATATATTTTCTTCATATTGGTCCTCTTTTTAATTAACCGATGCCTAGCACCTAGGAAGAGCAACACCACAGGAACTAACAACCCTCTTAGCCCCTGGAGAGCCAACGTATTGCTTAAGACTTGGGTTCTTTAGGTATCCACATAGACAGGGCTTCTGCTGCTTCAACTTGCTGCAGCATGTCGGCGACGGCTTCGCGGACCCTGTGATCGCGGGCACGCACGACGTCAGTTCCGTCGGGTTGCACGTCACCGCCTCGGCCGCAGGTGCCTTGGCCAGCAAGACCACGGCCACCATTGTTGCCGCCAATGCTATGACTAGAGGAGTGGAGAACTTCTTCATCATTTTTGCTTTTTTTAGTTGACGAGGACGAGAAATTTGTGAAGTTCTAATGTTGAAAGCTTTTGTATGAGGTGTGGAATGAAGCAAAAATGCATTGGAATTTATAGGAGTTGTGGAGGGGAGGGGTGAGATCAGATGTGATTGAAGTCTTGCCAATAGAGTCGGTGAGGTATCTAATCGAGATTGTTAAGTCACTAAGTCGACTAATTCAAATCGAAAAAAATATACAGTCACTTAATGGGGACAAGCGCATTCAACTGCACGTACCAGATTCATGATTTTCTTACACATGGCATTGTGCGTACGACTATCGGTTTCCCTTTCACGTGAAAACACATTCGAACCGAATTGCGAGGGACGTTACATTGGTCCATGATCAGCGATGAACTTTCTTGTGAATGCTTAAGTTCAATGCAATTTCTACGTGACAAACTGTAGAAATTATTTTATTTGCTAGGGACGGAACTATCACAAAGAAGGTCGGATCATAATTAGCAGTAACATGTTTTTTCGTAGTTTTGAAATAATATTTGGACGAAATATATTAATTTTTAAGTTAAAAGTAATCCAGTTTAGTATCCGTATAAAATTACTTCTCATGCATTAACTTTGACTCTGAGTGATGCAGATTTATTAAAGACCATCGAAGCACGTACAAGGTCAGAACTCAGAAATGTTCTTGTTGCGCACAGATAGACTGTGAACTCCCAAAAAATAGTGTATACGAGAATTTTTTGCTCTTACTAATTTAGAGCGAGGGTAAGAAACATCGAATATGGTTAAAAAAATTGTCATCTTTAAATAATAATAATAATAATAATAATGATAATTATCTTAAAAAATAAATAGTAATAATCCATTCCTATCTCATCACTCATCAGGATAGAAAGCAGTAACGAAACAACTTGCAGAATTCTGATTGATGATGGAGGAACTTATTTTGCTCAAGGAAATTTGGCCTAATGGTAAAAAGATTTGAAGGAAGTGTTCACTTCTATTATGAAATTGTTTTGCATCCATGTTGGAGATACCCATGTTTCATTAGTTAGTCATTCACTTCTATTAGGTAAACAAAATTTTATACTATATGCTAGTTAAAAATTAAATTTTAAACTTTTTCAATTTATACATGTTAGAACAGCAAAAATAATTTCGATATACGTTCTTAATGAACGACATAAAAATATAGAAATATACATGTTTCTGTTAACTACCTATTCCACAAGTAGAGATGATATTTACTATGATATGAAGTAGATTGATACATATGCTATGTCGAGACTACCAGTCTACTTGATTAGTCAACAAATAATCAAGCTACGCATGTCAAATGAAAGCATGTGTGAGTGTCGAAACAAAGCATGAAATGAAAGGCACTTCAGCCATTCATATCTTTCCTCGAATAGTTATTATGAACAATATTTCACAATCTTGGCCTTCCATTGATTATGATCGAACTTCGCCTGTCTAAGTTTTAAATTTCGTGTCGTTTTTTCAGTGGCGGCATTTATTTATGTGGGTAACCGTTTCATGTATTATTCGAATGGTACCAAAAAATTGTTTATGATCGACCTTCACCAGTCTAATTGGTCGGGGAAGGTAGTGGTACCAATAAATTGTTGTTGAATAGACTTGACGTTTCCTTGTCAAACATACTTTTGGGACTAATTGTTGTTTTTAGCAGAAATTATGACTAATCTAATCTGAGTCCGAGTACTAATTGTGTGTTTGGTTATGCTGATTTTAGTTTATAGTTGCGGATTGGATGTGCGATCCTTTTTAATGAATTGGATGGGATTGCTTTTGCAAGGCATAAAAAAGTTACCAGGTAAAAATAAGGTTTATATTGCAACTTATGAGGCGATCTGAGGCACCATCTGTTAGAATGAGTAAAACTTTTTGTCTCCAAAATTTTAAACTGACCCTGAACTTGCAAGTCAATTATCCATTTTTTTCAATCGACTTTTTTAGCAGGGTTTTAAAAACACGGTCCGACCGGTGGTCCGACTACTCGGCATAAAGGCATACCGTCTTTATCAAGAAAGAAGTTGACCTTGGGGACCGGACGAAATCTGGTTGGACTGGACGATTCTCGCAAAAAATTTGATTGAACCAGTCAGTTATCACGAAAATTTGGTATGTTTATATTTTTTTTACCTATTGTGCTATTATTAGTTTATTACATAAATTATTAACTTATATATCTATATATATTTCAAAACAATTACAGAAAAATTAGTAAAAAAATTTGATTCGACTAGTAGTTAGATCGATTAGACCGATCGAACCAACTAACCTATAAATCGGACCAAATTCCGTGTAGATCTCCGGTCGTTTATGAGAATCCTGTTTTGGGCTAATACAAAGGACGACCCGAGGCTTTAATTTTGTCTACTTGTTACTTTTAGCCCAACTGAATTACGAAATCCTGAAGTGGGCTTCCACTTAAAATGGACTTGCATGCTGGCCCAATGAAATTATTGACATGAATTAGAGATTATAGCGCAAAAATGGATAAAAGTAACTAACAAAAATTTGGATTAAAAAAGTGTAAAGTAACGTTCTGATTATTTCTTCACCCTTACATTTAGATCTTGGGATAATTTACAAGTTTCTGATGATTATCATTACAGGGAAAGAAGTAGGTAGCTCTACTCAATTATGAAGAACTGTGTACGTCGTCCATGGGCATGGAAGGGAATAGGGGCTCCAAAAACTCACTCGACCTCTCTGCAAAATGTTAATTAAGAGTCAATAGTAAACATCTGGAAATTTCCCTCAGTAGTAGTATTAAAATCCACTTCAGTATCTTTGGTTTGGTATTTTGGCATACTACTTACCTTGTGATTTTAAAATCTTCGACGATGTGACATATACTTTACTCGACTAACAGCTTAATGACACCTCGTAACCCAAATTACTTAAACTATTTTGTGTGATATGCAACATCATTAATGTTATCCATTTATAATGATATATCACTAATTTTTGGATTAAAAGAATTGGGTACTAATTAGAAGGAATCTCAACCAAGGATCCTAAATCATTTGGAGAGAGATCCTAAGTCTTAGGTTGAGTAATTTCACAAAAATTGTGATAATTCTGCAGCAATCACATTTAGCCTGGTTACCTTTTACTTTGAAATAATATATTTCAACTCTGAAAATTTGGAACTTTGACCAAGAACTTGGAAGGCCACGTGTACTTAAGATCTGCAAGGTGGAGGAGTGGCTTACCAGTTGAGAACATTCCATTTGAGGAAACCTCCTTGCCCTCTTGCATTCTCAAACTTGTATACAGGACCAGAAGCTGGTATGGAAATTTGGTCAAACATCAGATCAGTACTAAATTTTAATATGGTCCTGCAAATTTAGTAAAAATTTCAGTTTGACCCAACTTAAAGTTCAATTTGCAACCACAAAATTATTTTTTGAAAATAAGTTATTAGTAACTCATAACAATTGCCTCTGTATATGAAGCTCACCTTCAAATCCACCAATGACAGGATCCTTTTGGACCAAGAAAGGCATGTCCAGACACACATATCTACAAAACGCAAGCAGTGGAAAGTCATGTACTGATGCAACTTTCCGATATAGGATCCGAGGTGGGATCAGTATATGGAAATAAGAACATGGTGTTTGATTTAAGAGAATGGTAATTACTCGAAGCAGCCAAGTCCAGCAGCTAGGTGCCCTGCAAATCCTGTAGCGAGGCGAGTCTCGATGGTGCTTGTGATCATCATACCGATACCTGTTTTCCTTGCCAAGTCAATGATGTCGAGGGCACGAATCACACCAGATTTCGGAAGCGTGATGCTAATGACATCTGCTAATTTATCTCTCATCACTTTATTCATTTCCACAGAACTGTAACAGTCCTGTTCCAACGCGATGGACATTCCGTACTTCCCTCTTGCAACTTTGCTGAGTTCGTAAAGATCGTTAAAATCATCCGCTCCCACCGGTTGTTCGTAAAGCATAGGTACTATCCCTGCATCTGCCACGATAAGGTAAAACCAAATAAGAAGCCACCTATCTCGGTGTAATTAGGCTTAAAGAACAATATGTACCATGTAGCCGTTGAAGAGCAATAACTGATTCTGTTATGCAGTGTTTCTCATTCGCGCGTAGTATCATTGAGCTTCGAGGGTGAGCTTCCATAATGGCTCGAAGAGTTTCCACATCGTCGCCGATGTTCCTTCCTAAGTTGAACTTGAAAGTATGGAATCCTAAATCGCGGTAGCGGGAGGCCAGTCCATAAGCTCTTTCGGGTGGAACATTTGGAATCTGTTCATGTGATAGTTTGTCAAAAAGATGTCAGAACATTTCTGAAGGAACCAATCAAGAAAATGGTCACCAGTGCACATGATCAACTTACTGTGATTGATGTGGTTACGCTGTTTGATACACCACCGAATAGCCTCCACAATGGCACGTCAATGCTATTGGCAACCGCATCAATCAATGCCATTTCAACACCGGCCCTAACCTATACAATCACATACGAAGAAGTTACTTCACGACTATTCAGATAAAATGTCAGTAAGCAAAATTACTCACAGGAGCAAGTTCAGGTCCGGGAAGAAGATGGTCGATCTCGTTAAGCACAATGTTTAACGTCGTTGGAGCGCTTCGAAGCAGAAACTGGCACGCCTCCTTCGCCTTCGCAAGAGCCGATCTCTGACTTGCACCCTCAGCTGAAGGGATCACAGTTATCTCTCCCCACCCTGCACAACCATTCTTGAGCTCAACTCTAACAACCACATTCTCCACATTGTTGCGACTAAGACACCCTATTCTCAATGGAGAATCCATCTCTACACTTAGCTCCCTCCCTTCTGCTCCTTGAACATCTATCCAAAAAGTCTCAGTCAAGTTTTTAAAGCCAAAACTGACCCTTCCATTGGTTTTATCAATAACTTCTGACTCTTCCATGACCTTACTAATGCTAATACCACCACCACAGCAGGAAATGACATTAAATTTGGCAAATTTGTGATTACCAGGAAGATTTCCTGGTACCCTTTCCATGGGGGAGGAGAATATCATTGACCCTTTAAGGAAACAAGCATTTGAAGCCATTGAAAATGTACTATTTCTTTTAGTCTTATTGCTCTCTCTTCTCCAACTTTTGCTGGTCCTTTTGATTCTGGTTATGGTTTTTTATACTGAGTGGTGAGTGGTCGGTCCATCTACCGACGGACAGAAAATTAGAAGGTTGTTCTCTTGGTGGATTAAAGATAAACAGAGAAAGACACAGGAAAAGCTTCCTTAATTGTCCCTTGAGGCCTTGCAAGAGTCACTAATTTAACTGGCTTTGCCTTTAACTAGAAGCATATTCCTATCCTAAATTGGGTGCTTAAAAGTTTCATATTAGAATATAGATTTTGGTTTCTTTTATGAACGTGGATTGTCCTGTCTCCAATAGAGGTCGACTATGAAATTTGGATCATTTATTTAAACAATATTTTAAGTTCAAATCTTGTAGATAAAAAAAAACACAAACAAAAAAATCAATTATTTTATGTTGTCCAATTCACCAAACTTGTCTCCTCATATATCCACGATGTGACAAGGAGATTTTCTTGTTCCACTTTCTAAAATGTGTTTTAATAGCTGTGTATGTTTCTCCCTTTTCCCAGAGTACGCCAAGCTAATTGATTTTACTCGCTTTTTTTATATCCTAGTTGATTTTACTCCCTTTTTTATATCACTAGTTGCATAACCAACCCCACATTTTTTTTGCCCTCGATGAAACAGAAACCGACACGTTTATCAAGAACATTATACGCATATTTTGTCTAGGTTCTTGAATTGCCGCCTTCATTTCCATCTCATCTGCTTTGTTTTGAACGCAACTTACAATATATACACAAAATGCAAACTTCGAATATAGATCACACGGACACCGTTTCATGGTATATTGACAAATTCAGAACTAGTACAAATTCTAAAAAAAGACTTCCCCACTATTGAAATTCAATATTTGCTGTGGCATAGATAGTATTGCAAAAATCCAAAGAGATAATGGGAAGGTGATACGTCTTCCAGCCAACAGGTACCGAGAGCACTTGAATTCTAAACAAGTCAAAATCTGGACTCGGCCTTATTCTACGAAATTTTTCCGCTATACGGACAACTTGTAGAATTATCAACGAACTCGAGTAGTTCTTGATTTCTTATCTGTTGAAATATGGAATACTTTCGGGTTTCGTTCGTAAGAATTCGTAACATTATCCCCGTTAAGAGTGTCGATCCACGTGTCAGGTCATACACAAAAATGAACAAAAATACAAGACTGCAAAATCTCAGAACTATAAACAACATTTAGCAGCATCAAAGATCGTCCAGCCGGAAGTGTCGTTCTAGTTTGGTCCATCTGGGCCTTTTGCTTTAGCCCTAAGCATGTCAGTGAAATTTCCTCTCATGATTCGCCTAAATCTCGTGTCTTCTGCTGGTACTTGTGTTGAAGGCTTGGGAGAGCCAGGTTCCTGTTGAACAGGATCAGCTGTATCTTTCTTTCCGAGCAACCCACCATCTCCAAAGAAACTGCCGACGGACGTGGCCAGCCCAAGATGAGCACCCATCACCTTGCTGATGGTATCAAAAGTTCCCCCAGACCTTTCTCTCATTATGATCTCTAGTGCCTCTTTATGTGCTGGGTCTAGTGAATCAGGGTCTTTCAGCAGATTTTGTATGGCAGGCAGAAGGAAATCCCGCACGCTCGCTGCAGATATCTCTGCAATATGCACATGACAGTAGCACCAAGCATCAGAAGGCAACGTAAACCTTTTCCCGTGCACCCAAGTAAAACAGCAATGTTGGAAGTAAACAACATCGTTGAACTGCAAGTGCTCAATATTAGTTCATTCATACTTGAAGAACCAAGTATCAGCAAGACCACTAAAGGGATCACTTTACACGTTTATATCATTAGACCTACTCTACATGAGCATCATATTCATCCAGAATCAAAGTAGGCGAAAGGGTTATTCTTCAGAGAATAAAAAGGTCAAACCTGTAGCATCCAAGGCACGAATTGATTCGCAGAAGGCATTGGCTCTCTCACGACGCCTCACCAAATCAGTTGCAGGAGATGACATGGCTGTCAGCTGATGTATCTTGGACAGAAGATGTATGTTACGTTAAGGAAACACGTGCTATCAAGAAACAACATTCCATTTGAAGAACATTAAAAAACTAAAAGCTTCAAATGAAATAATAAATAATTCTAGGAAAAAGTTGAGCCAAATTTCACATGCAGATCAAGGATATAGTCTCTAAGTCTTTCGGTTGTGTGTGGTACTGCTACCAACAACGCACGGACAACAGCGACAGTGGCCTCATGAGATCCATCTTCAAGAAAGGCATCCATTTGAACACGTATCTTGTCAACAATCTAAAACAGAGAAAATCAGAAATCGTGTAATTAAGCATTAAAGGTAGCACAACAAGGTTGATGGTCGTTTATAGTGGAAGAGAGTTGCTATACCACGTCAGTTCTGAAATGCTGTGCCACAGATCCAAAAGCATCTATACTAGCATACTTGACATTCAGATTTTGATCGGAGCCCAGCGTAACAAGGGCAGGCATAATGTGAGCAGAAGCAACTTTAACATCGACGTAAGGGACCTACAGAATCAATAGTGCAGTTGAGTTTCACGAGGAGTAGCAAGAGGTTGCATCAAAGAAAAGAAACATGCAACTAAAGAACTTACGATCACTTTCAAGAGATTAGCAGCACTAATTTTCATGTCAACATCTGAGCTGACAACCATTTCCCACAAAATATTGAATATCATAGTGTGATGCTCTTCAAATATGCTATATTATGACAAAAGTAAGACACATTAGTGAAATTTTCATGCAGATACATGTCAAAAACAGTGATAAGATACCCACGGACCAGAGAAAACGGACAGCTAGAATAATCTCGAAGTTGTGCTTTGTTGACTGATTCTCCATTGGGTTGCTTTCAACTAGCAGCTTCCTTAAGTAATTAGTTAATTCTTCGTGCTTGCTAGGTGTACCCAAAACACCAGCCAAGAGCAGGGGTAGAACACACATTGTTACAAGCCTCTCTCCCACCGTAGTTTTTGGTCTCAAGTCTGTAACAAACCAATCGTTGAAAATAGGTTACAGGAAAGAATTCTTTGATCAACTTGAAGCTAATAAGAGCTCTTGCAGACCTTTGATACTTGAGCGAACGTCGGAAGGGAAAAATGCCAAGTCTGCATTATCCCCGACTGCTACCAGGAACACAGGCAGCATGATGTTGACCAAATAAGAATCTCCAAAGTGCTCACTTACAGCTAGCAAGAACTAATAGCCAAAATCTATGTGAGCACCTGAGTGAAAATCATTAACAAGGTGCATCCATAATTTTAGAGCCCCATAATCCTTCAAAGCAGAGATTTTTACCTTTGTGATTCTGTTTCTCAGATTATCTTCTTTCTGGGGTAGCATGTAAGCCAACTGTATCAAATCAGGATAGCAATCAGCATGCAACCACTCCAATGCTGGCCAATCAGCATCTCCCCTGTTCAATAGAGAAGAAACTCAGAAGAAAGTACAACCTAAATAAAGTTAAAATTTAAAATAATAGCAAAGAAATTGTTAAATTTAAAATTACAGATGGAAAACCATCAGAAGAAAAGTGCAGCTACAGACCACCCGAAAGGAACTTTACCAATCCACAAAAACAATAAGCAACAATCATGCAAACACAATAAACACGCTGAACCAAAGATTCTACATGAATTTATCCATAACAAAGCTTCAAGAAGAAAATAAAGTAAGAGAATAAACTGACTGAAAAAATTTCCATGATAAAGGAAACAATTAAAACTTGAAAAGAAACAGAAAATAACACTAGGTCTGAAGCTTACCGTGCATACAGTTCAAGCAGGGAAGGGGACAAGATCGTTATCTTTGACTCGGATGATGAAGAAAACGGGCAGGTCTCGACTACCTTCTGGTGTATGAAAGGAACCAACTCAATCAATATTCTTAAGAAAACATCAATACTCCAACGCTCTCGCTCCCCCAACAACCGTAAGTATGACTCCAAAGAGCCTTCAACTCCAGAAACGGCTGGACAATGCTGAAACCAATACAAGCATTTATACTTAAAACGAAGAACATAGTACAAAAAGAAAGAAACACTGCCATGAAATGAACATTGCTGTGCCAACACGTGAACATACTTGAGCAGAACTCAGGATATGAGCAAGCAAAACTTTCAAGATGTGGTCTAAATTGTTGCCCCATTTGATTACTGCAGGAAGCAATTCTTTAACAGTGGCCTCTACCACCACTCCAGAAGGATCGCAGGCCAATTGAAACATCAACTCCTCAACCTATTAATGAAGCATTGATTAGATATTCAGAGAAGTTATCTGCTCTTTAGTCTTCAATTTGTCTCTTCTCTTCAAATCATTGCAAGGGCAAGGAAAAAATCTTCCAATCCCTAACCCATCTACCATTAGCCTGTTCCAGAGCTTACATTGTAGCCCATTCCGTGAAATCAGAATTCTTCTCCATGATTGCCCTGAAGCATATTTAGGTGAGGCTGACCTTGAAATATTTGTCCGCATTTGGAAATAGAGGAAGCAGCAAAGCCAGATTACGAGCAGCAGCCTCTCGAACTACAGTTGCAGAATCTTCTATGAGTTGCTGCACAATGGATAGAATCAGAGAATCCCGAATCTCGGGCCGGACAAATTCTGCAAGTTCTCCACAAGATTGAGCAACAAGCAGTCGGCGTTCCTCGTACATGTGGTTGATCTGACACAAAAACGAAAAAAATGAAACAGATTGCTAGGAAGGAGAAAAGTCTTATCAATGGGCCAAGAAAACTTGTCCAACTAGACTTGGTTATCTAACTTGCCTGTTCCCAGCATTGTGGAAGTAATTCTGTTTCAGTCCGCATCTCGCCAACATTCTTAGCAAGACTAACACAAGCCTGAACAAATGGAATAGATTTAACTTCCAATCGCCCATACATTAATGACAAAGGGAATCATCATTATTAAAACTAAGCCTACATCCATTATGATTCGTCTCTGCTGCTCATCAGGACGCTTAATCAAATTGAACAATGTGTGAGTCAAAGCATCCCTGGTACTGCTCTCTGGATGACGTTCTATTGCACACATCATAAGAGGTAGAAGCTCCTGCAATATGCATAACCAAGATATTACCAAATGCCAACGAAACCATAATCATTATATAGAAACCAGTGAAAAAACCAGTGAAGAAACAAACCTCACGGTGATTGATTAAAACATAAGGAACAATTTTCGGCAAAGCATCTGCGAGAATTTGAATGGTTCCTATCGCCTGCAGGTAAAGCAACACATTAGCGGCGGCCAGCTATCAGAAAAGCATTTGCAAAAGAGAAAGGAGAATGATTAGCATTTAGTGTTTGTAGACATATATCTAACAGATAAATTTTTAAGGCCATTCTATCAACATGATCTGTGGGCTGCTATAAGCAGGGAGCAAAAGAAGTGAGAAAACAATGAAGGGGCCCCAAGGAAAAAGTATTGACATCCTATAGAATGATGTACTAACCACGTTTTCAGGGGTGGTCTCAACTGTTGAGTTGTCAGATTTTGGATGCAAAACACCATGATCCAAGGACAGTTCACCAATATTTTGTGCTATGGATTGAGTATTATCAGTAAACCCAGTTCCAAGTGAAGTGCTTTCAACCAAAACTTCTGGAGTTCCCTCAGGCTTACTAAGGTCAGCAGTACTGTTAGGAACTCCCTCGCCGTTTTGGTCGGAAACCCGAGTTTTATCCTCATCAATCTCAACAACTTTCTCTTCAATATGCAGGGATTCTTTGTCAGCAGAACTAGCAAAATGTAGTTGGTCAATACTGGTGCGTCTGGCTTGCAGTTCTCTGATTTCATTCTGCAAAGAACTTATTTCTCCCTTGTATTTCTCCAACTCTTGAGTCGGAACAGCACCAACATCACTAACTAGCATGTTCTTTCCAGAAAGAGATCCTGCAATTTGCATCTTTAAGGAAGTGATTTCAGATCGGCAATCATTTAGTTCCTTCCGTTGACATTCCCAAGATTGTTTCGCCTCTTGTATCTTCATGATATAGAAAAAAAGTCATGACATCACGAATTTAATCAATTGGATGTTATGTTTTCATTCATGCTTATGAAGAAACAGATGCAATAGTCAAATCTTTTTTACTGGTGAAATACGAAGATGAAGATAGAGAATTGCCTGGTTGTCTCGATCCTTGAGATCTTTCCGAAGGGCTTCCAGAGATTTCGTCAATCCAGTAATTTGATTGTCAGCCAAATCTTTGGCTTTCAGTAAATTCTCCTTTTCATGGTTCAGCTTCTCATTTGCTTTCTTCAGTGATTCATTTTCTCGAAGCATCGCAATTTTCTCCTGCAAAACATCAGGAGTCTCAATCAACATAAATTATCTTAATTTTCATCAAAGACATCATCATGTACATAAAATAATGTGAATCATAAGCGAGTCCAACAGATCAGTGTTTTGAAAGGGGTGTAACAGAATGAAAGTTTGCACTTCGATGAGGGATGAAAAAAAAAATAACTTGATGCCTGATGAGGCCAATTAACTAACACAAGTTCTTGAGCAAGATCCCAAATGCACAAGTACCGCAAAAAATGAAATCCAGCCAAAACTAATTTCACAATAGATAGAGACTTTCAACAGGTACTGTTTTGAGAAGGATTGTTGAAAGCAGTTTGTGAAACATTACCATCAATGAGTTGCATATGGAATTTGTAATTCTTGTTTAAGAAAAGTAGGCTGTTGCACTGACCCCAGGCCCTCCTAGGAGAAATATGACTGAGACCAAGGATTGAGTCTACAGGGGGTGGTACATGTAATGCTCAACAAACATCAATTCATACAGAAACTTAGGAACTGATGTGAGAATAGAAGAAACCTAGAAAGAAGTTGATTGGGACATCAAGAAAATGATGGCACGTTTATCTGACTTAGAAGCTGGCAGCTATTACAACTAAATTAAAATAGATATGTTGGCTAATGGAAAATACTAAAACACTTTTTCAAGGGATGTAGGTTTCCCGTGTTCATGTGCTTTGCATGTCTTTTACCTAGATGTGTAGGTGGCATGTTAAAAAATATCAATTTTTCACGAACTAGAAAAGCAAGTATAGGTTTTGGCAAGAACCTCAGCAGCCTCATTAGTGGAGGAAAGGTATTGATAATAATAATGACGCAAAGCATCTGGTACACAAGCAGTTGAGTTATGCCAGACATCCAAATTTTGATCTGTAACCTGAGAAAAAAAGGGAATGATTCATTACTGTTCTGAAAAAACAAATAAAAAACATATCGTACATTACACTATTACAGGATTGCAGCATCTACTAATGACTGGGAATGAAAATGTGATTCTGATACTAGCAGAAAGAATAAAAACAAGATGAAAAATGGTAAACCAGATACTACTGAGTGAATAAAGTTTGACATACTTCTTCATAAAACGTCATAGCAGTAAGCCGGTATCCTGCTAGAAGTAAATACTCTTTCAAAGCACAATTGAGATCTTTACGCTCGTAGTCCTTCAGAGGGCCCAAGTCACCGAAAGATGTAACTTTTTTTTCACGGGGATATTCTGGTCCAGGGCTCGAAGCTGCAGCTGACTTTGTCTCTAGAACCAAGAAAAACCTTTATGAACCGAGCGGACAACAAACAAGCCAGCAATAAGAAAGAAAAGTAACGAACGATGCACTGATAAAGAATCTTTTTTCTCTACTTACAGAGCTCCTAAAAGAAAGCATACGCCAACCATAAATTTAAAACCAGGTGCGGAAAAACACTGCTCTCGAAAAGTCGTAACATACAATCCCCTGACATCTATTCACTTTAGTAAGAGTGGGCCAACAAGCCAACAAAATGTAGCCAAACTAGAACCAGAGATACTGAAATCAAGGCCAAGTTCAGATTCGCTTTGCAAAAATAGAACTTAAAAGGAGTATCTGTTTAATCCATATAGTCAGCCAGCACACATTAAACAATCCGTCCACAGAGCCATTCAGTTCAACTCTACTCCCATTGGAAGATTCGGTAAGCCATTCTTCTTCACTTTCTTTATTTATTTATTTTATAATGAAACCCAGGCAATAGCTAAGATCAGGACCAAGACTGGCAGCAAGTTACATCAAGTCCACTTCATCTATCCACTTTCGAACTTGTTCAGAGTAATAGAAAATGGTAAAACTTTTACTTCGCAAGTAACCTAAAAGCTTACACCTAGAAAATTAAATGGAAAGATCAACAAGCTCTCGGCAACCCAAGCAGGAAAGAAAAACCTCACCACTCAATTCGGCCTGGGACAGATTCTCTCTCTTGTCCAATTCCTCCTTCAACTTAGCAACGTCCTCGTGTGCCAACCGGAGCTCGTACTCGCTCAAAGAAAGCTTCTCCTGCATGGCTTCTTTCTCTTCCAATAAGCTCTGAGGATCCGCAACTGCCAAACAAAAAAAATAAACAGAAATCACACACTCGCGCTCTCTAATCTTCAACAACACCTCCAAACCCCGACGTCACACAGTCCACCACGCGAATCCAATGGATTCAACTCCTAACACGACACCGTTTCAATCCACGCGCATTTACTCGAAAACTGATCAAAACTGATGATAATATGAGGAGAGAGAGGGGCGGGAAACCTCGGAGGGAGTTGAAGCGGGAGATCTGGTCGGGAGGGAAGAGATTGGGATCGGAGAAGAACTCCTTGAGGCGGATGGCGTGGTCGTCGCGGCCGTCGTCGAGGAGCTCGTGGAGAAGTTCGAACGCCGTCAGCAGGTACTTCTCCTCCAGAAGGAAGTTTACCACGCAGTTGCACAGCGACGATCTCTCCACCTCCATTCCCTCCTACTTCTCTCTCTCTCTCTCTCTCTCTCTCTCTCTCTCTCTCTCTCTCTCTTTCTCTGTTCCTTCTGTAACCGTTTTTTTTTTCCGGTGGCGGTTTTCTTTTAATTTTAATTTTTTTCCGGTTTGATTTGGTTGGGGGATCTGTTGTTAATGGTGGTTGGATTACCCGGGAAAGGGGTTCCGGGGAAATGAATACGCTAGTTCTTGGTTTTGAAATTGGGGAAAGGTGGTGGGTGGCGATCCGGTGCTACGCAGCTTATGGTGGAGCTCCGATATCTGGAATTGCATTTGGTGTTGGTGATGGTGGTGCCAACTAGCGAAAAGTCACCGGATCAGGGCTTTCCGGCGGTCCGATGGCCACTGATTTGTTTCTTTGAGCGCTACGTTGTAAAATATCACAGAGAAAATTCAACGTGCGTGGAGTTTTTTTCTTTCAATATTATTAAATATTTAGATTTGAAATCAAATAGAATTTTCATGTACTTTTCATAAATGTTTATCATTAGAAATAATATGATTGTCAACTACTTTTGCTACTAGCTAGATTGGATCCAAATTGTAACTAATCTGATTTTTTTTTCAATATACAAGAAATAAAAATCATGGATTATATAATATTAAGTACAAATCAAACAAATATGGTGTTATATTTCATATTTGGTATTATTTTCCTCTTTCCATAGTCTTGCAAAAATTCAACGGGTATGGTGTTCTACGCTGTCAATCTGGAATTTGTCTGTAGGCAAAAGTTTTACATAACCTCATTTACTTAGTATGATGGTTTTTTTGTGGGACATTTACTTGATATGATTTTACAATTAAAATGATAATGAGGTGTTATTAGGATAAGCGAAAATGTAACGGGAAGAAAATGGACATCAAATTTAATTTACTTTATAAAATTTAAAGAGTCTTTTGTTTTGTGAAGTAAAAGACGATTTAAACTCACAATTTAATCATGGTATTAAATAAGTTTTTTGAAAATAATATAATTTAAGTTGTATTCTCAAGTATTTGAAGTTAAATATTTTGATTATGCTTATAGTTTGTTATTGTAATTGTAGTCTACATTTTTTAACCAAAACCGTCATCGAGACATCAACCGACTATTTCACAGGTCAATACCCAACCACGTCAGGCCTAGTTAGGGTGCAGAGAACCTGCACTTGGGTCTCGATTCCCAATTGTGGCCCGTGTATGGTGAACTTTACCCAAGTGGGGGATGAGGGCCCAGAACCATGAAGAGAGACAAAATAAAATAAAATCAACTGGGCCCAACAAATTATGGTTAGTCAATTTGTACACAACCATCATTTTTAGTTTAAAAATATTTGATGAAGTGATAAAATTCTTTTTACACCTCCAATGTTTTTAAAAAAAATAAAAGAAATATTCCTAAGCATTAAGTAAAAAATGGAAAATATTTCAAAACAGATAAATTTCCAATTTTTTCCTAATTTGATTCTAAAAAAAAGTTAAAACCATTTTTTCTTATTATATTAGAGGTACTTTTGTCCGATAAATATATTTAAATAATGGGTGCAAACAAAAAAAATTTGGTGTCACTCGGTTTAGACTTTGTAAATTATGTGCAGTAACGTGCAGGTGAAACAAACTAAGCTTATGAAAAATTAACTAACAAAACAAAAGGGACAAGAACAAGAATAAGACATAAACAGAGGCAAAGGCAGCGATTGCTCCAAGCCAACACCAGCCAACCAATCATCTGAGTTCCCAGCAAAGCTCATAGGCAACATTAGAACCTGAAATTCCACTATACAAAAATTGACCAAAATTCTCCACTCCTCCCAAAGTGAATTGTCCCAACAAATGGTACCCCACCAAAATCCTCATTGTATTTCATTCATTGGCGTTGAGACTTGATTCGAGTGACTTGATTCGAGTGATAAAAGACTTCGAAATTCGAGATTGGACGAGGTAATGAAAAAGCATTGTTAGATTATGAATTGGCTACATTTGTACTAGGAGTAGCTTGTGCATGTTTCCTAATGTTTTTTTTTTCTTACTGGCCTTTTTTAATTTTTTTCAAGGAGGATAATGATATGGATAGAAGAGAGTCTAATGATAGGAGGCAAATAAGGGATGTGAAGGCTGGTGTTAGTCTTTATGGGGAGAGAATTCTTGATGATTGCCCTTCATTTCAACCACCTGTCCTAGATTTTGTTGAGGTATGTTTGGTCGTCCCAATTTTGCTTCGTTTGATAGGGCGTGTTGAGATTCCACATTACTAGTTGCAGTCTTGAGGAAACTATATCAGAGTGTAGTCTAAGGTTGATGTTGTTGTTTCTGTTAATGTGTTTGGTTTGGACCAGTGTGACTTACTTTTGTTGTTCCAATTGTTTTTGGAAACTTATTTAGCAGTCCTCTTCAAGAGTCAGAGAGCTGCGCGGGGCGAGGAGTGACATGGCTAGGTACAGGGAAAGCAGAAGGGCTGCTGAGTCTGTGAGAGCAACAGCGGAATCCGAGCTCTCCGGTGCGAAGAGGACCGTCAAGTATCTTGCTGGGCAGATCGACGTTGCGAACGTCAGGTTGAGGACTCAGATGAGGGGTGTGGAAGTGCCATCGAGGCCGAGGACCAAGAGAGACGACAAGGCGGTTAGAAGTCATGATGGTGATAGGTATGCGGAGTTGATGAGGGAATTGGAGAATGTGAAACTAGAAATGAGTAGATTAAAGCTTGACATGACCTCTGTTAGGGAGGAGAAGGAACATGCGGAGAGGGAACTCGAGGGATCAAGTTTGAAAATTGAGTCTTACACGAGCTCTGTGGATGCTCTGAGGAAGGAGATCGAAGAGGCGAATGAGGAGCAAGTGCTTGTTGAGCTGGCCCGGATCGAGGCCTTGAAAGAGTGTGCAGAAATTGAGGCTCAAAGGCAGAAGGATGCCAACGAGTTCTCCTTTTCAATGGAGGAGAATAGGAAGAAAATGGTGGATGCCAGTCGGGAGATTAGGCGTTCCGAAGAGCTCGAATCTAAGTTGGCCATGACGGTTGCAGATGTTGATCTGCTCCAGAATGAACTAGAAGCTGTTAGATCAATGGAAAGGAATGTGGAGAGAATTGAAACAGCTTGGGATTCGGAGCATTTGCCTTCGTTAAAATCCGTAACTGATGAATTAGAGGCAGCTAAACAGGAGTTGGCGTCGATTAAAGAAGAGGGGTTTCAGTTCATGGCTTCAATGGACATTATAAGGAATGAAGTCGATCACGTCACGCAAGAAACTACTCGCTTGAAGAACGTCGAGGACAAGGCAGATCTAATTGTTCAGAAACTCAACTCGAAGTTGCTCAGAGCAAAGACCAAACTGGAAGCCGCGATCACAGCCGAGGAGAAGGCCAGATCAATTGTCTCCGACCTGTCCCTTAGTGTTAATCAGTTGAAGACAGAGGCAGAAGTGGCGAAGAAAGAGAAGGCGCTAATCGTGGAAGAAACAGCCACCATCAAAGGAGAAATACAAAAGACTGAGGCTGAAATAGACTCCTCAGAGGAGATTTTGGCCTCTGCAATGCAAGAGCTCGAGGTGGTCAGGTCGTCAGAGACTTTGACTCTTGAGCATCTGCAGACTCTCACTGAGACTATTATGACACGAAGAGCTTCTGCTTCTCAGCACAGCTCCACAATTACCATCTCAAAGTTCGAGTACGAGTACCTAAAAGGACGTGCAGCAGGGGCAGACGAGATCGCAGACAAAAAGGTCGCCGCCGCTCAGGCTTGGATCGAAGCACTCAAGACCAGCGAGAGGGAGATTGTTATGAAAATCGAGGCCACCCAAAGAGAAACCAAACAGAGGTCACAATTTGCAAAGAAGCGCGAAAATCGGACAGATGCGGAGAACACGCACCAGTCGTTGCCAAAGAAGTCTGCAAAAGCTAGTGACAGTTCAACTCCGAGCAGGCGCGTAAAGATGACTAGAGTCTCGGCGTCTCCTGCCATCAGATCAACACCAAGAAACTCTCCGAGATCGACTCCTTTCGCCATCAGGAAGAGGCAAAAGGTGATGCCGAATTTGGCCAGGTTTTTTGTAGGCAAAAGTAAGATTGCAAAGGCTCAACAAGAATAACTTTGCTTCATTGTCTGTACTTGTAGTTAGTTCTTCCTAGGAAACAAAATTCTGCTTCTAGGCAACTAGAAGCAATCAGTTCCTTCATTCCTTGGCTAACAATAATAACAGACATTCATTCTTTAAGTTGCACTAGGCTTGACACAAGACAGGAACAACTGCTAAAGATTGCAGGATCTGGGCCATGTCTTGTACTTTTCCATTATCATGGACATTTCATATTTCATTTTATTGAAATAAATTTAAGATCTCAATGAACTTCTATGAAATGGTTTAAAATTGTCTTTATCGCTGGTGATCAAATATGAAAAATAATCCATATATAGGAAATACAGAAACTCATTGAGTCATTGTCCATTTCTCGAATGTTTGCGGTTAGTTTTTATTGCACGAACGACAAGAAGAAAATCATATTTATGAAATATGAAGTCATTCTTCCATTTGAATTAGGGATTATGTTAATTTACGTATCTAACAAGTGAACCATAGGTGCAATGTGATTATCCAGTTTATAATAGTGATAACGGATCAAAATCTG
Organism: Hypericum perforatum; assembly: GCA_012979155.1. Taxonomy (NCBI): domain Eukaryota; kingdom Viridiplantae; phylum Streptophyta; class Magnoliopsida; order Malpighiales; family Hypericaceae; genus Hypericum; species Hypericum perforatum. Next base: position 40,552 of record SOPF01027152.1, on the reverse strand, counting down.
TTATAAACAATATCAAGTAATATGTTTTTGAACTTTGATCTTGGACCTAAGTTTCAAATTTTCACCCATCTTTTACCGCTATATGCCTCGTACACAATTATCACATCGTTTACACAAGTTTTTACACTATTCTTAAATTGAGTTTCGATCAAAAAACGTTAACTAAATTGAATTCTTAAGAAGCATAATGTAGTCATGGTTATTTAGTCGAAAGTCTTCATTCTTGACGGAAGCTGAGCATTTGCTTTATAAAAAAAAAATGTTGTGTGTCTGTATATTACCTATTCTACCTAAATCAAGAGATATTTTGAAATCTAGCATATTTTTTATCTTACTCGAATTTAAATAATTATTTAAATTTACCATCATTAGTTTAACTAAAATAAGCCAATTTCAACTTTTTTCGACACGTATTATTCAACAGCAAGCTGATGCTGATTTCTCCCACAATCGGACAAACTACACAACACAAACCGACGAATCATCGTGCCAAACTGGACAGCTTGGTTCGGTTCCTATAGCAAAAGTCAAAGGCACGTTTCTAAACAGCCACTCCCGCCACCAATCACGCCTATAATATAAATCAATATATGTCTTCAACAACGACCTGTCGTCCGACCAAAAACAAAAAATAAGAAATGATCAACCATGTCGTTATCTTCATAAGACAGATCGCCAATTTATGTCCGTCCCAAGTCTCAACCTTTTAAAATCACCAAACATATTACTCGAGTTGTTAAATTGAATTTGCTATTTGCTATGTCAAACAAATTTGTTAAGAAAAGTAACTTAAAAAGAGTAGAAAGGAAATGATGAACAACTAATCATTAACTAGTGATCATTTGTCATAATCCATTATCTCTTTAGATCACTCGCATGAGACAAAGCATGCTTCAATGTGCTCAAGTTTACGTTTGGTTAAAGCAATCATCGACTTAAACAGCAAATAATAATTCATCAGTTGTAAGCTGGTCAATGCTGATACAAAGTCAACTTCAGTCCCGTCTAAGTTTCAGTGCAGAAAGTGTAAATCTACTTGGTCACCTGGTGGGCCTTACCTCATGTCTCATTCAGCTTGCACTTGCCTAATTTTCTCAAGCTCATCACCAAGAAAAAGAGCAACTTTGCAGACTTTAGTCGAAACAGCATGGCCCCCCGTCCGAGTTTTATATATCTCCAAGTGATATCCCAGACGTTCTGCACTTGATACCTTATCACATTTGAATTTTCAATGGAGGTGATCTTACACTTCTCTTTTTTGTTGCTTCTCCACTTCATTGTTCTTGCAAATTCCTTAAATGATGAAGGACTTGCCCTTCTATCTTTCAAACAAGCCTTGGATAACACCTCTGTCAGCTACCTAGGAAACTGGAACTCGTATGACACAACCCCGTGTTCGTGGAATGGCGTTCAGTGCCGGGAAGGAAAGGTTACTTCGATAATTCTTCCCGGTAAGGGACTTCGCGGGGCATTACATCTTGATGGTGGCAAGCTTCCTGCAATACAACTCGTTGATCTGAGAAACAACCGCTTCTTCAGTAGCATACCCGTCGAACTGCTGAATGCAACAGGGTTGAAGTCCTTGGTCCTGGCGGCGAATTCTCTTTCTGGGCTCATTCCTGGGGATATGGGCAATCTAATGTACCTACAGAGCTTAGACCTCTCAACAAACTCTTTTAATGGTTCGCTCCCTTCGTCTCTGGTGCATTGTAAGAGATTGAAGAAGTTGGTACTCGGTGGAAACAGTTTCTCCGGCTCCTTGCCAGACAGGTTTGGAACAACTTTATCTATGCTTCAGATGTTGAACCTATCCTACAACAATTTCAGTGGCTTGGTCCCGGCTGACATCGGCAAGCTATCAAATCTGCAAGGAGTGCTTGATCTGTCTCACAATCTTTTTGATGGTCCTATCCCAGAAAGCCTAGGTGATCTTCCCGAGTCAGTTTACATCAACCTCGCCGACAACAACCTCAGTGGTGCCATTCCACAAAATGGTGCACTGAGCAATGCAGGACCAACAGCATTCTTAGAGAACCCTCTGCTCTGTGGTCCCCCTTTGAAAATTCTGTGCCCGTTATACCCCAAACCCATAGCTGGTAAACCATCCGAGACTTCGGGTGGCAGCAAGAAAGGGAAAGGGCATCACTGGACTCCCTGGATAATAGTTGTGACAGCTTCTGGTATGGTGATCGGAATGTCCCTGCTTTGTTTGTTATTCTCTTACCGGTTCAGAAAGTGTCACCCCAGCAGAAAGCAGGCAAAGGTCGAAGGTTGTACTCTCGAACAGAGATCGTCAATCAGAAAGGAGAGGTTTTGCTTCAGGACAGATGATCTAGAGTCTCTGACTGAAAATATAGATCAGTACACATTCATCCCACTAGACCAACACGTCGGTTTTAACCTCGAACAGCTTCTGAAAGCATCCGCCTTTCTACTAGGAAAGAGCATCAGAGGACTTGTCTACAAAGTTGTTCTTGAGAAGGGACCAACAGTGGCTGTGAGAAGGCTGGAAAATGCAGGCTCCTCAAGGTTCAAAGAATTCCAAACAGCAGTAGAGACTATTGGAAAGATCCGACATCCAAACATTGTAGGCCTACTCGCTTATTGTTGGTGTGTTAATGAGAGGATCCTTGTATATGAATATATACCGAATGGTGATCTTGCTACTGCACTTCATGGTAAGTGACTCCATAAGTTTTTTCGTTTTTATCAGCATCTTTTCTTTAAAAGGAAAACTTCTCATAATGATGATTATGGTTCTGACACTGGCCAGGAGATAATACGGGAACATACCTCAAGCCTCTTCCGTGGACTGCTCGGCTCAGGATCATCAAAGGAGTAGCAAAGGGCCTGGCACACCTGCACGAATTTAGTCAGAGAAAGTTCGTCCACGGAAATCTGAAACCTAGCAACATATTGCTCGGAAACGATATGGAACCCCACATCTCGGATGCTGGACTTTCGCGTCTTGCTCATACAGTTCAAGAGTTTCAAGCATGTCAATCTGAGAAGTCTGTTAGGAGTACACCAGAACAGGGAACTTCTAGTATGTCTGGGTCTTGCTATGAAGCTCCCGAGACCTCAAAAACTGCGAAGCCGTCCCAGAAATGGGACGTTTACTCATTTGGTGTGATCTTACTGGAGCTAATTTCTGGGAAATCACCTGGTATGCAGAAAGGTTCATCTCAAATGAACCTGGTACGATGGATTCAGCTTGGAATTGAAATTAAAGAATTAGCAGATATAATTGATCCGTTCCTATCGCGTGATCTGGTGCAGGATGAGATGTTGGCTGCAGTGAAGATTGCTCTGGCCTGTGTCCACTCGAAACCTGATAAGAGACCTTCAATGAGGAATGTATGTGATAATTTGGACAGGTTGGCCAAATCCACTTGAGAAGTTAGTTTGTCATTAGGAATAATGAAGCACGTCAATTTATAGACAATAGATGTACCATATAATGTAATGTGTGGATTGCAAAAGAAAACTGCAACTTTGATTCTTCTTGGAAAAATGGAAACGTAAATTAGTTTCCGACCGCAATATTTACAAATTGCCAGTCTTTTCTTATTCTAGGGGGGGGTATCACCAACCAATTCATACCTGTCAATTTCCTCGGGGTATCGGCTGCTTATCGACAGCGATGATTATCAACTAACCAACTACTTTGAATTGATCACAATATAAGGTTACCCTCAAATTTGTTTCAGACCAGTTGCTTCTATTATTAACAACTAGCTTGTCTAAAGTCTGCAATGCATCAGCTAATCAAAATTAGAATCCATGTCATAAGAGATCAGTGATAACATAAGAAATATTCATCCATCTACAAACATAGCAGAAACTTTGGCAATCAAAACTCCATGTAAATGTAATATTCTCTAGTGGTAAGTTACAGTCGGCTATCTAAAAAATTGGCAGGGATTGTCATGAACAGATAGATGTTCAGCAGTTCAAGCTAAGAGGGTACCAATCAAGAGAATAACCAAAAAGTTCATCTAATCTGCTTTATTCAAGGCTAAATTTTGAATGGGAAATGGAGCAACGCAAGAAAAACTTTGTAAAGGACAGATTGAGAATAGAATATTTTTGTATACTTTATTAATCTTCAGAGGTAAGTTACAAACAACAACATTGATGATGGAACACGGATCTAGAAAAGCACAAATGCAGAAGAAAAAAAAGAGAACAAAAACAGATTATTACTGCTACAACAGAACGTCAACACATTACCCTACCAAAATTGAGATGCAAGAATTTCAAGTCGTGGTCTTGAATCTACCCAGAACATTTCCCTTCAGAGTTTGCTTTCTGTGGTTGTGGGGTTCTAAGCTACTGCTTTGTGTCATCCATGTGTAACTGCTCGAAAGCTTCTGATAACAAGTGAGGAGTTGGATTGGCCGCTGCTTGATACTGAGAAGATTTTGAAGGAGGCGGAGGCTGAGATTTATAGATCTGCATCCTTGCGAGATCATCAAAATGCGCATAACCAGCATTGCCAGTCTCCAATGGAGCAACTCCAGTTGCCGCAGTCTGAATTACTTGAGAAACACCAACTCTTTGATCAAGATTCTCCTGCTGAGGTACATCAATGAATGAACTTGTCATCGGAACCGTTCTGTATGCTTGTGCGGTTAATTCAGGCATGGGTGAGGCAGCAGGCACACTGTACGCCACCCTGCTCATGTTTACGGCAGTGTTTGGATGCACTAGAGCATGACTTTGGGGCACCATTCCGGTGGTAACCAAACCACCCTGCACGGACCTATCGTACACCTGCCCAACAGGAACATAGTAAACTGCCTGTGGCTGATTGGTCTGGTAGAAAAGCTGTTGCTGTTGGGAAACCACAGAACCAACAGGATAGTATGAAGAAGCTGGTGTTATCCCAGCTTGATTATGGGGCTGATAAGACAGCGGCTGGTAAGACATGGGAACATACTGAACTTGCAGCGGCTGATAACACATTGGAATCCCCGAAACTTGAACTCCATGAGAAGGGTCAACAACTTTACTTTCTGACTCAAACGGGTTTGTCGATGGTTTGCTATTCTCAACTGCAGTAAAACCGCCAGCTTGGTCCTGATAATTCCCCTTTAGAGGGCAATAAACCGACGCAGCCACACCAGCATCGCTGCAATACAAAAAACAACAAACACATTCAATCACAAATACAGATAAACCAGCTATCCTATAAGGCACCTAACAAAACAGCAGCAGCAATGACGATGTAAACAGACCCTTATCCATTAAGCATGCAAATCCGATGTAGAAAAACCATATTCAACATTATGATAATAGATGGGTTGGTGGATTCGAGTTTTTGACACTTATAAATCTATGCGGAATTCTCAACATGCCAACCCCATCATGCCAAAGTTGTGAGGCTTGATATCGTGTCATTAAACTGGGGAATCGCTATGATACCAATCTACATATTCAGGTCAGGTCCGATTTTCTGCATTTGTAAATTAGGCCACCAACACACCATAGATAATAATTGCAACCAAAAAAACAATATTTATCTAAAAAGGAAGGAACTTCATACCCAGACCCCAGCTTGGCCTTCTTATCCGCCAAACCGTCCTCCGCAGGGGCCTTAACGGGTACATTTGAAAGCGACACGGTCGACGAGGTCGACCCGAACGACGAGCTCGTCTCAAGAACAATAATCTCAGCCCCACCGCCCCCACCTTCCTCCCCGCCATTGAACCCACCAACGACCCCATTAAGCGCGTCCACGAAGAAGCTCTCCCTCTTCGGGTGCTTCAGCTCGGCGGGGAATACAAATAGCCTGATCCGACAGGAGGGGGCCCCACTGTACTCGTCGAGCATGATGAAGAGGTCTTCGTCGGTGGAGAGGGAGATGAGGGCGTCGAGGTCGTGGTGGTTGGGGAGCTGGAACTTGAGGTGGAAAGGGTACGTTATGTGGAGGGAGGAAGCCAGGTGGGCCCCGAGGGACGAGAGGGAGAGGGTCCCGGTGGTCGGGACGGTAACGATGCGGGTGTCGCCGCCGGCGTAGAAGAGGGTCTTGGTGTTGGGGCGCGTGGTTATTCTTCCGCCGTAGCTGCACATCAGGCGGAGCTTGGATGCGGCGGAGGAAGGCGGCGCGTGGGGAGAGGGAGCGTGGGGCTCCATTTTACTTGTTTTTTCAGGTGGGGATGGTTAGGAGTTAGGACAAGGAGGGCGGTGGGGCCTTTTAGGTTTTGTTCAATTGTCTGGGCATAAACTTGGATTTTGATGTTGTTTTGTCTTAAATTTTTCCTGTTTAAGGATTAACAGCCTTTACCCTACATTTTTTTCGTTTTTATATAAATTGATTCATTTTTTTATCCAAAAAAGTTGATATAGATTTGAAAGGTATGACTATTTAAGTCAGAACAAAATATAACTTTTATTGTAATGTCGCTTCCGTATTTCGAACATAAGATTTGCTCAAAAAATTAGTTTTAACAAAAAAATGTTGCTTCCAAATAAAACAAACACTTAAATTAGCAAACAATAAATTTTTTCTAATTTAACTATAAAATTTTTAATTACCTTTCAAAATTACTAATTGACTAAAAGCTGGATTATAAACTTTTGTTCTTAGAACGATATTTTATTTTGTTCGTTAGGTCTTTTAGTTTAAGATCGAAAGAATTTCCAAATCAACTAATCCGTGAATTATATTATGTTAGGTTATAATTTGGAATGTTCATAGCTAATATGAGATGTGTACTTTAAAATCATCTGTAAAATTCAGAATTAGATTAATTTAATGTGGAGCGATTATAGAAATGACTAAATTTTGACGGTGTGGGAGGTGGGTATAGTAGATTTTGGGGTTTTATTAAGGGTAAATTACATCTGGCCCCTTCGGGTTTGGAGTATTTAACGTTCGTCTCCTTGCTATTCTAAAATCGATTAAAAAAACCCTTCATGTATAAAGAAATTATACGATTCAGCCCCTTATGCCGGAATCGGCGTATTCCTCCGGCGCAGGGGCACGGAAAATGACAATTTTACCCTTCTATAAAAAAAATTAAAAATTAAAAAAAACACAAATTGAAAAGAAACAAAGTTCGATCATGAATTGAAGAAGAAAACCCAGCGTCTTCAACCAAAATCGATTGGCTTCTTCTTCTCGATCCAACCCAACTTTCTGGGTTTGAGATTATATCTTTTTGGTGTTCGTGATTTCTGGGTTTGTGATATATCTTTTTGGTGTTCATGTGTTCTTGAGGTTGAAGACCAACACGTAGGCGGCAACCTCAGCCATCACAAGGAATAATCCGGACCCTTTGGCGAACCCTAATCAAGAAGAAAACTCAATCGATCAAGAAGAAAACCCAACCAATCAAGAAGAAAACCCAATCGATTTTCCGATCAAGAAGAAAACACGATCAATTTTCCGATTTTCCGAACCAATGTCCTGCAGCTCAAAATGGTCTGTTCCTCTTCTCGTAAGAGTTGTTTGGTGATATCGGATTAGAGTTTTGGAAATTAGTGACCTAAGTAGGTTACTCTGGCGACAGTGAGGCACCGGGGGTTTCGGGAGGATGCACTTCGCCAGGTAATGGCTGTCGGTGGGTGTTGCCGACAAGGACGAGGACGTAGACTTGGCGTTCGAGCACTCCTCCTCTGATACCGCCATTGCTCCATCTGGTCGGTGCTAGGGTTTGTACGTTTCTATTTCCTATTCCTTTCTCCCTCCGATTCAATTATAGTTCGTACAAGGTATGAATTGGACACAAGCTGCGACGGTTTATTGGCAGAAGGTTTTAATCGGCAGAGTGGAGGATAGAGACGATATAAATTGGGGAATTACTATTATTTCTTTTTCCGACAATCTGTTAGTTATGTAATAGTTTGGGCCTCGAAGAGTAAAAAAATTAGATGTGTGAACTTTGAAGCTAGATGGAGATGGAGATGGAGATGGAGATGGAGGAGGGATAAGGGATGAATTTTTTTTTTAGCATAAGGGTAAAATTGTCATTTTCCGTGTTCCCTCGCTGGAGAAATACGCCGATTCCGACATAAGGGGCTGAATCGTATAATTTCTCTTAACAGAAAAGGTTTTTTAATCGATTTTAGAATAGCAGGAAGACGAGCGTTAAATACCCCAAACCCGAGGGAGCCAGATGTAATTTACCCTTTTATTAAAGTAAAGTAAAGTAAAGACGCTACGGAAGCGATAAGATTGGATCATGTTCTTTCTCTCACGTGACGGGTTGATTGGTTCTTGGATTAATAATGGTGAATATAATAAGTTGTATATTTTATTTGATACGTTTTGTTTTCTTGCAAGAAATGTTTGCGTGTTCCTATCTAGTCTTATCATTTACGTTACTCAACTCTACAAAATATTGTTATTATTTATGTAACAAAATCAATTAATATGAGTATTATAACTTAACTAAGACTAATTAACAGGGTCTTAATTAAAAAAAATGGGTATAGTTTGGTGTATGTATCAATGGATCATTTACGTCAGCTCCTTTCTAGTATTATTAGTTGATTCGATAAAAATCTAAATATTTATGTCGTATAAGAAAATGGTTGTAAAATATATTTATATATCGCCAATAAATAATTATTGGGATTTTTTGGCTAAATACTTTCTCAAGCTTGTATAGCAACTACATGATTACTATTGATCTGCTGATACCGAGTACGTAATTAGTAAAGAAACGATAATATAACTGTCGATAGTTATTTCATAAAAAATAGCATATAAGTAGTAGATTAGGTTTTTTATCTCAATAAGTATAAGTATTTAAGACAATACATTTTTTACAAATTTGAATTTTGAACTCAAAATATCTTGTACTAAATATTTGTTAGTAATTAGTAGATTAGATGATTAGATCCCAATCAATTGGCCGAGTCCCTTCCCCTCCTTGTTGTTTTGAGCCCAAACTGAGCCTTTTACTTTCTCGGGCCTGCTCTTTTCCGCCCATGGAACTTCTGAACGTTGTTTGAAGTTCTTTCTTTGCCTTTCCAATTTCTTTTTGGACGTGCTTTTTCTATATCAAATTTCTCCGAGGTACGATTCGGTCCTGGACGCTGTGTCCAGGACGTGTGCTGGACAAATGGATCAAGTGGTTTTTCCATGAAGATCAAATGGTTTTTGGAAAAACCACTTGATCTTCATTGAAAAACCACTCGAAAATCAAGTGGTCAAATGGTTTTTCCATAAAGATCAAGTGGTTTTTTCAAAACCACTTGATCTTTATGGAAAAACCACTTGATCTTCATTGAAAAACCACTCGAAAATTAAGTGGTCAAGTAGTTTTTCCATGAAGATCAAATGATTTTGAAAAAACCACTTGATCTTTATGAAAAAACCACTCGATCTTCACTGAAAAACCACTCAAAAATCAAGTGGTCAAGTGGTTTTTCCATGAAGATCAAATAGTTTTGAAAAAACCACTTGATCTTCATTGAAAAACCACTCGAAAATTAAGTGGTCAAGTAGTTTTTCCATGAAGATCAAATAGTTTTGAAAAAACCACTTGATCTTTATGAAAAAACCACTTGATTTTCATTGAAAAACCACTCGAAAATCAAGTGGTTTTTCCATTAAGATCAAATGGTTTTGAAAAAACCAGTTGATCTTAATGGAAAAACCACTCGAAATCAAATGGTGAGCACGTGCGTCCCTTTAAATTCTCCAGGACGGTCCTGGGCCATATTACCCATCCAGGACCAAATCCAAGTCCAATTTCTCCATTCAAGTTATTAATATACTTATAAGTATCATCTTTATTTTATTAAAATATTTATGAACACTCTAGATTTCCCTCGTTTATACTCATTACATATACGAGGTTGCACGAACCTCACTAAAATCGAAGTGATTGCTCCAAATCCATTTCAGATCAACATTCCAAACGCACAACAATCAACATTCTGAAGTTACCATTCTCATTTACGTAAAATTTCATTCAAAAGTGATTCAAGATAATTATGTTATGTGCCAATACTTTAATATTATAATGATTTTTAATTTTTTTTAAAACTTACATCATACAACTTTCTTTTGAATATAATACTATTTGAATTTGAAATCTGGTCACTTAGCCAAATCTACAACTCTTCCTTACATCGAGAGAGCAAATACTCATTGGATGGAATAATCAAGATTCCAATGGTGGGAGTTTTAAATATGTGAAATTTGGCAATACATATTTAATAATAAATTTGAAACTTATTTTGAAGGTTTATCCAAAAGACTCAAATAATATAAAAAATGTTGATTTTTATTGATTGTAATGATACGAATTTTGGTTGTACGGATCTTACATGGATCCTACTCATTGACATTGCTACACTGTGGCATTATCAATAGGTAGAACTTGAAAAAAAATAAATTACATTAGAATAAGTATATGAATTGATATAAATATTTTTTTTGTATTGGCTTTATTTTGATCCTACGAATTAGATTTATTTTTTTAGACCGAGGGTTGTGAAGAGAAAGAGGAGAATAAAAAGAAAGGAGGAGAGAGAGCGGGTGGGAAAGATAAAAGAAAAAAAATTATAAGATAAGTTATTTTAGTTTCTTTAGTACTCTTATTTTTTTTTCTTATATTGGAAAACAAACAGCAATAACGTCTTATTATATTTTTTTTTGCAATTCAGAAATATTAAATCAAATTCTATTTTTTTATATATATGAAAAAATCAATGTATTTAAAAATATTTGTATTTAATACATATGCATGTATATATACAGATCCTAATCTTAATTTTCAAATCAGACACATCCAAAGATCTAAATTGGACATCAATAATGCTTACTGGACCAGGTGGGGACCAACTACCGGAACATAACTGAAGTGGGAGAAAAGAGAAACCACTAGGAACTTTCTCTTCTTTCTTGGCGGGTTTCTGATGAGTGTAAGATTATTATGCAGAGGCTAACTGGGTTTTGTCTTTCCTCCTATGCTCCAAGAACTTGAAGGTAATTTATGATTAGTTGGTTTGCTTTTAATCTCCTCCTCTGCCTACTCTTGCCTTTGTGTGTGTGTGTGTGTGCTTTTTTTTTTTGTAGAATTAAATGGTAGAGAGTTGGATGGTAGCTGATAGGGTATGAAAGTAAAGGGCTTTCTAAAGAATGAAGTGTCCCTATTGCTTTTGATTGTATTTCCCAGTATATGGTTATTATTGTGAGTCCAAGGCAATGCCATGCTGAATTGCGATTGATGTGTCTACTTCGATTCGAATGGTTAGAGATGAATGTAGAGGAACACTCGGATAAAACGTGTACTGGTCCGGATAAGAATACTCCAAGTAAAGGGGTTTCGGTGTTCGGTAGATCGTTATGAACATTTGGGAAGCAGCTGCTCCACGAAACGTAGATCTGCTCAGCTGACAGAATTGCCTGAGATAGTCAGTAGATAATCGCACTCGTTGTTTTTGCATAGTCAGTAGATAATGCAGAGGTCATCTAGATTAATAGTCATTGAATGCCTCGTTGTAGGAATTCGTGCGCACGCCAATGTCTTGGTTGAACTCTGTTCGTGTTGTCTTTGGCTCTCCATGTTAGCTATAATTCTAACGAGGTGTTGTTAGGGGAGGTTCTAGGATTACCTCGAACTATACAAGCCATCGCATTAAAGGCATTCGGCTTTTTGATGTAGCTAGACCTGGTTTCAGAAGAATAGGCAATCAATGCTGAGAAAAAGCATACTGCGACCAGAATTCTTCAATTTATTATCAGGGCGTTACCTACTTTTGGAGATCACAGACGATATCTGTTGGATATCCTGTAGAAGTCGGAACTCTTAAGATTGTCCAACTATAATCAACTTAAGATTGTGGTTTTGAAGAGCATTACTTCTGAGATAATCAACTGTTATAACCTACCTTGATAGAAAGTCGTAGTTTCGTACTAGGTTTCTCATACCAAGCTTCTTGCTTGTGGTCTTCTTTAGGACGGATTGACCAGAATGAAGGAGAACATTGAAAGCACCAGTGAGTCATGCAGGTCCATCCATTGTCCACTTATAGAACAAAAGGTTGAACATGTACTCTTTTGCCATGTCCCTATAAGAACATATGTTTCTTTAGCCTAAATTTTATGGTTTCGTATTACTTATATCAGAGAAAGAACACAGAGGTCCAGCTTGGTTTATACTCTCTCAAGTCTCATGGAGCTGAAGTTGTCAGCACACACATGCACGATTGGCTCGTACTCGTGCTCCTCGTCGTAATAAAAGTAGCACTCCATTTTGTACCTCCGTTCTACCGATTCGTCGGGAAAGATATGATGACAGATCTGAAGTACCCTATGAAAAGCAATACTGTGCCTACATGGGCAGTTCAAGTAAGTTCTCTCGCAGCTAGATCGTGTTACCTGCCCTGGTGTTTAAAAGCAATGTGATGCATGTTTGTTGTGTTTTCCTGATAGATAGGTGTTTTCAACGCTTTTCCCCGTGACGATCTTCTTCGTTTTCTATATACGTCGAAGAGATATTTACGATCTGCATCACGCTACATTAGGTAACGACCGATGTCTGTGGGAAGCAAACTGTGAAGAAAAAAAAACGACAGATCCTGATGCATCAAGTTTTTGGTATGCAGGCCTCTTGTTTTCGATTCTACTGACATCAGTTGTTACCGACACAATAAAAGACGCTGTCGGGCGCCCTCGGCCTGATTTTTTTTGGCGTTGTTTTCCCGACGGAGAGGATGTTTATGATCACTTCGGAAATGTATCATGTCATGGCGATAGAAGCGTTGTCAGGGAGGGATACAAGAGTTTTCCAAGTGGCCACACTTCATGTAATCCATACTCGCGCTCTTGTGCCCTCGAGCATAATGGAAACGATATTGATCCTCGGCATTTGATTTACTTCTTCAGGGGCATTTGCTGGTATGGGATTCCTTTCGTTATACTTATCGGGCAAGATCAAGCTGTTCGACCAGAGAGGTCACGTTGCGAAACTTTGCATCGTTGTTCTTCCACTCGTTGCGTCGTGCCTGGTCGGGATTTCCCGAGTGGACGACTATTGGCACCATTGGCAGGATGTATTTGCAGGAGCTTGTTTAGGTATTATGTTCCTTCACAATAATGCATTTCATTTTTTATAGAAGTAGCTACTTTAATATCCTCTGGTTTTATTGTTTGCAGGCCTTTTGGTTGCTGCATTTTTCTATTTGCAGCTTTTCCCTCCACCACATAACCCTCAAGGTTGCAGGCCATATGCATATTTCCAAGCACTGGAGGTGTCCAGAGCACGTCTAAATTCAGATAACGTAATGGACCCCGTCGATACAGAAGCGAGCACCGGCCGTGTAACGACCGATGCAAGTAACACTCGTTCGAGGGTGCATGTATCCTTTAGCTCGGGTTTTGTAGTTGATGACGTTGAATGTGGGAGGCGCGAGGAGCTCAAGTAACCAAACAGCTGTAGCTTGATCGTGCTGCAGCATTGTGTGATCTCGTCTCGAGTGTCCTACGACTCCGCGGACACTCATCTGCACACGAACAACATCGACATGGTTGATTCGGAATGCGCCAATGTCAGCATTGGCCAAAGATTATTACACCTGCCAGAAATTGTACTCCGTGAGCGGATGAGCCTACAACAGACGGTTTATACTATGTTATACAAAACTTTATGTAGAAGTTTGACCAAGTTCTGCTCTTACATTGGCAATTAAAAGGAATAAAAAAAAGTAAATAAAAGAAAAGCCTCGAGAAATAATCAATCACAAGATCTAAATCTCTATAAGCATCCTTCTTCTAGCCGAATCTTCCTTTTTCTTCTTCAACCCGTAAGACTCGAGGATCGAATCCAAACTCGACCCGAACCCGAGTCCGCGTCCGTACCCGAACCCAACCCCAACCCCGCAACCCACGCCAAACCCAAAAGCCAATTTGAGGTGGTTCCACGGCGAACCGCCGTACCCGGCCCCGCCGACCAACCCGACGCCCAGCCCGACGCCGCATCCGACCCCGGCTCCAGCTCCTGGGCCCTGAACCGTCTCCTCGAACTTCTTGTACTTCTCCTCGATGAACTCCGTTACTTGGAACTGGGTCCCGCTCTTCTTCTTCTTCCTCTGGTCCTGTGGGTTCCACTTCCAGGCGGTGGTTGACCCATTCCCGAGCGATGGGTTGGATCTCATCTGGGTTTTGGGTTTAGGGGAGGGTTGGATAAGATTGATGTTCCGGTCTTACAAGGCTAGGCTGGGTTGGTATAAAATGGTCTGGTTTGTTCATTTTTTTTAATATTCTTTTGGAATAGTTTTTTAGGAAAAAGTTTGTATTATAATTGTATAGTATCATGGATTAGCACTTAATTATTTTGTAATTTAGATTATATAAAATAAGTAAAACTTATTATAAATTTTATCAATAGGAGATCTCCGATCAGGAAGCTGTCTTCGAGTTTAATGTGAAACTACTTAATTTCTTTGTACTACATAGATTTTTTTGTCAATAAATAAATTTAGTAGATTGATTCAAATTCTCGAATTAATAAGATCGGAAATTTTTCAGAGGAGGTTGCAAGATGTGTTTATATCTTGTTCTCGTAGAGTTTTTTTTTTTTTAACCTTCCTCGTGTTCTTGTATTGGTTTTTAAATGTAAATGTTTATATCAAGAATTACACATTTTTTAAGTTTAAGCTATGAACTTCTGTCAAACTTTCTTATACTTGGTATCCCTAGATCAAATATTCTTCGATTAGTGTTGTTGTATTATGTTTGTTGTTAGTTTGTTTTTACTTGTATCACCCTAAATTTGATCTAAAAGTTGTCCCAATCTTTTGAATTTTGTCTAACATATTGTGGCTGGTGGCTGAATTTATTTTGATTGAATTTATCCAACATTAGTTTTTACTCGCGTCTGGTACTCATTTACAGAGTGATATTTTTTATGTAACTTTGTATTTATTAGTTATTGCTTCAATAATTAATAATAATCGAGTGAGTGTAATTTTTAAGTGGTTATCAACTCTCATTGCTGATATCGTAGCACGAACACTAACTAAACTGAGCTATGAGATCATAGGCTCTGTTTAGCATTTATCGTGTTCTTTTTGTGAAGATCATAAGCTTGGACCTCCTGAATTTTTTTAACAAAACCTTGTAAGATTAAATGTTATTTTGTCATTCATGATGATATGTATAGTTTTATCTTTTAGTAGTTCGTAGTTCACGTAATTTACTTTCATCTATTGTGACGTGATTAATGAGTGTAAGGTTTTTAAAGCTAAGACCCTAAAATAATAAAGATATCGTCACAGGCCATGTAAATTAAAATGGACGATTTTTTACTTTTCGTTTGAAATCTCGCTCGACGAATTCTAGTCCTTCTGAAAAACACTTATTTTAATTGGTAAATTTGTCGCAAGTGACTTGGTGGTTGCTGCTGAACTGTTTCGAGTTCAGACACGAGAATAGAGTGTCATACTGTAGAGGCCAAAATTTTCAACTCATCTGATATCTCAACATTAATGGACATTAATGGTTGAGCCTATTAGTTTTGATTTAAATCAGAATCAACCATTAAGAAAATTACCAAAGTTGTGAATAAATAAAAATTTTCAACCCATTCATCTATAGTTCGGGAGAAGATAAACCTAGTATGGTGTTTGAATAACAAATTATATTGTGTAGTATAAGAGGTTAATAATAATTTATAATTTCATTTGATTACAAAGTTTGACACGAATGGATGCACCTGCACAAGTAGCAGAATACAGACACTTTAACCTTCTCTTACTCATGAGATACCTCCATTTTTATAAATTCTAATATTTACAAACCAATTATCATATTTTATTTCAACAATAGAATGTCGTAATAGTATTTTTAACACATCTATTATATTTGAATACAATATTTCAATAGGCAATTCAATTGGGACAGCGACAATACAAATTTTAAGACGACAAATGGAAAGCCAGCTTTGACCCATTATTTCATGAAAAAACGACACACGCCACCTCTCAACAAACATCCACATTACTTATAAAAACATAGTAGCCAACCCAAGACCCTCGCTACAATTAAAGGAAAATAAATCATAAAAAATTAATACCAATGTCTATACTTCCAAAAGGTGTGTCATGGAAGAGATACTTGAAGAGGAGGAGGTACCAACGTCTAGAGGACGGAACCCTAATACCAAGAAAGAACGTGAGGGTCACTAGGTTTGGAGGTGGCCATCAACGGAGGTGGTTTTGGAGGATCAAAGCGATACCCAAGTTAGGGCTAAGGCTGGCTTCTTCGCCGGTGAAGCTACTGACCAAGCTCAAGAACGGGTATATTAATAGGATGCTTGGGTTGGCCGGCAACGTGGGCACGTTGAACACGCAGAACGTGTTCGGAGGTGGGAGAGTTCCCAAGTCGAGGAAGCTTGGGAAGGTGGTTTATTCCAATAACGAGGTTGAGGAAAGGTTGGTCTATGAGATTTACAAGGCGTTGGTGGCCACTCGTTCTTTGGCCCCCACGGTTGATTAATTAAGTTTTTTTCGAAACTTTCTTGTTATATTCGAATATTTATTGAACTGATCATTCAATTTCTTCTTTGTTAAGGGGATCAAGCGAGTATATGAATTGTAGATTTAATATATTATATGTTCCCATAAGAAATTTCTGTAACAAGAATACATTCCAGCCATGATCCAATGATATTTCTCTTAAGAATCATCCTTTTTGAAAGATACGAAAATATTAACTCTGAATTTATTTGTAGTCGGGAATATAAGAGTAGATATCATTAAACCAAAGAAGATAATAGACAAGTTGCCGAGTGACCTTTGGTCCAACGGCACAATGGTGGGGAGAGGTTTAAGAAGTCCAAGTTCGATTCCTGTCACGTTGTAATAGAATAGATATTAAAATAGAATTAAAAAAAATAATAATAATAGACAAGTCAATTAATGCGTCGAGCGTAAAGATCTCCGACACATTCAAAGCTTGCTTCAGGCGAGCAAAACAGAAGTCGGTGACATTGGAGTGAACAAATATGACGGTCTCTATGATCTATTGAACGTAAAAACAAATGGACGCTATATGCTATTATGCATTGTGACGCAATTCCAGTACGTGTAGTACGACATAATTTTGTGCGTATTGACAATCTCGATATTACTACATTTCTTTTCAGAATCGGGAGGCGTATGCTTTCTATGATCTGGTCTATGTTTTGAACTTGAATTGTGCTACGAGTCCGGTGGGCGTGAAAACTTTTTGGGTTCAACGAATCAATAATTTTTAAAGGGTAAATTGCCTATGAGGTTATCGGTTTTTGCACAAATTAATAATGCGGGCTCCAGTGTTTCCCAAAATATTTTTTTCACCCGTGTATTTTGTTGAAATGATACCTCGTGTCGTGTCCCATTCTGTTCGAAGTAGTTGTTCAATAGAGAAAATTTCTTATCCTAGTCTACCTATTTGGCTATTTGGAGAATATAGATATCTTTCTACTAATTTTTGAAATATAACTTTTTTTTACGTATTCTAAAAAAAATTAATTCTATTGGGTTACAATCAGTGCACCGTCCAAGACAACATAGACATACGACAACAAATCATCTTTTCGACGACACATCAACACAACGATTTATCGCAGTGACATATCAAATTTTTCAATGGTACAATGACACATTACCTGACCACCGCATGTGTGGTCTGGCGGATAGTAGGTCAGCCTTTAAGCATGAGGTGGAAGATTCGAGTCTGCAAAGCCCCTCCAAGAACCGGAATTGTGGAAACAATTTCTCCCACAATTTTTTCTCATCAAAAATGACACATTACCTAATATGCTATTGTGTACTTGTAAAATTGTACCGTTGTTCTTCATGTTTGGATGTGGTTGCGTGTATCACATTGCCCGCATCCAATCCCCTACCCCAACCCACACAACTTCCATCCGCAGTTTTTTTTTTCAGATAAATTTCATCATTCTTTGTCATCTTTGTCTCCTCTATTATTGGTTAAAATCCTTTTCAGGTCAATCTCTTTAATATATTTTGGTAACAAAAAAAAAAAGTTGCCGAGTCGATGAATTTAACGCCACTCAGAATCGGAGGGTATTTCTCTGACCTCACTCACTATCCTCGCTCTATTTAAACCCAAAGAATAGAACAGAATAGAACAGAACAGAAGCCAGTCTCTCGCATTCCTTTCCCAAGTCAACGCAAACTCACTCGTCAGTTAGTTATAGTTAGTTACAATCCTCCGCTCCCGCCCAAAAGAAAAAAAGAAGAAGCAGAAGAAGAATGGGCGACGTAGAAGCAGCAGCCCCTCTTGCCGCTGAGACCACCGAACACCACCGCTCTTGCTGCTGCTCCGGCTCCGCCAACAGGCGCCGGCCCTCTCCCGTCGACAACGACCAGCTTGCCAAGAAGTCCAAGAAGCAGCTCTTCCCTGAGGGCTCCACCCCGCCGCCTTCCGGACCCTCCTCCGCACTCAGGAGGACCACCTCCGACCCCCTTCCCTACTCCCAGGTGATCATCATCGTCATCCACTCTGCTTAATCTTTTTCATCTTCTTTCATTCCCCAAAGAAACTTCAAGATTAATTCTTTTCGGGTTCTTCACAATTTGCCACTTAAGTTAGGTATCTAGGGTGGTGGATATAGATAGGTTCTTCTTGCTCTGCCATTTGGGACTTACATTGTTGGGTTGTCAGGTTTTTTTTACGGAGAATCTTAACGCGAAAAGATCGATAATAGATGCTTGATTGATTGCAGTTAATAAAGAAGTTGCGAGATCAGATCAACGAACTGAGTGATTGCCTGGACCAAAAGCCACTCTCTGAAATAGTGTCCCAAGAGGAGGAGGAGGAGGAGCAGTCCCAAGCGATATCCGAAACTGATGCACCGAATGCACTCGTCCGGTTTCAGCAGGTAAGTTCTCCGAATCCGGAGTCAAATCGTCATGTGAGTACCACCAGGTGGAAGCATATAGGAGCTTTTGTTTCGACTTTTTAATTGAATGGAATGGGAATCGTTTCGCTTGCATGTTAATGCAGGATGGTGATGATTTAGAAGGGAATAACTCTGACGAATCGGTGAGAGTTGAGAAGAAAGGAGAATCCTTGGACATTCACGTCCGGTGCCCTTGTGGAAAGAGCTATCACTTCATGGTTTCGCAAGGCAGCTGCTTCTACAATCTCATGTGAAGTACGGAATCATGGTAATCCTTCTTTGTTCTTGACTCTGGAACAGGGAGATGAGTATATTTGTCGCCCTTTTATCGTCGATCTGTTCGTAGAAGACTACATTTTTCCTTAGCTGCAGATGAATTAGTTCAAGCTTTAATTGTCATCTGCTGCACATTTAGTGATAGAGAAGTGAGTATATGAACAGTTCATACCTGCATAATTGCTTGTTTGAACTTCCTATTTTCTTTGTCAGACCGAGTTTAGCGAATTTTCGGATGCAATAATGGTTACAGATACACCACTTTGGTGTATTCATCTCACTGTCTTTGCCTTGAATGTAATCATTTTTTTACGTCTTTTTTACTAAGCTTAAGATGTGATGGGATGAGTATTTAGATGGTTAAATTTTGCAATCAGATATCCTTCAAGTCGTTTTCTTTCTGGTTCCATCCTTTCTGCCCCTTCCTACCCACTTCACTAAAGTTGTTGACTGTTGAATTAAGCAAAGAGCTTAAATTGGCAGTTGATATCGAACTTTGAAAATGAAAATTTTCGTCAATAAAAGAATCTAAATGTATTAAACCGATTCTCATTAAAAAATATTCCGTGCTTTGGTGGTTGTAATAAGCACTAAGGAGTATATACAATCAGCACTTAGACAAGAATAGCATGCATCATATGTAGGAGACCAAGTAAGAACAATGAAAGGTTTCAGCATGAAAAAGCCATCTATAATGGATTAGCTGCAAAGGGTAACTCAGATTAGCTGGTTGACATGTTATTTAATCCTGACATTGTACCTTATCTTTGACCCAAGCCATTTTTTTTTTACATAAATCCTTTTGTTTTACTGAACTCGATTCTACTGAGTCTAAATCTGTACCTTCTCAAGAATCGATGACTTTAGAATCAGAAAAGATCGAGTTTAAAATCATTGTTTATGATAATTAAAACTTAAAATTACTCGAAGTTGATTACTTTTGCTAGAATTTTTACATTCAGTTTAAAGTTTTGTCTGACTGGCTTTCGATGGTTTTGAATTTTGATGCGAGCTTGCCATAACAATCAAGCAAAACTTCTTCAGCCGGGTTTTATTTTATCTGTCTTGCTATATATGAAATAGGGAATTATACGAAGACAAGAAACTCTTTTACTATATTATATTATTATGGTGAATCCCAGATTTTAAAATCATGAATAATGGATTTAATACAATTATAAATTGGTCAAACAATATAGATGAATAGAGCAAGTATCGTCATTTTAAAAATGGATAATTACATATTAAAACTCAGGGTATTGTCAACAATAATGAGAAATTTCAGAATTAATTTTCAAACCTCGATAATTTAGTTATTATTATATTTTCAAGCTTTAGAATTAGAATCGAAAATATTTATAGTAAACTGTCTATCTAAAATGACTAAATAACCCCTTAAAAAGACAACAAAAAAATATCATCTCTCTCCCTCCCCACAACCAAACTCCCCGATTAACTTGATTAAAAACATTTTCAAAATTTTTTTGCGTGATTAAGGTTTTCGTCCTACCTCCAGACGAAAAGGACCTGTCGTGGCCTATAGCAGCGGCGAAATGGAGAGGGAAATTAAGTGTTAAAAATTTATTGGCTGGAAAACAAGGTTGCATAAAAAATAGTGACACAAAATATTGAGTAATTTGACCTAATATTTAGTTTAAAAAAATGAAAACTTTTAATAATAGATTTTAGTCATAAAGGGTAACAATAGACAACAACCTAAAGTACAAAAAAAATTATTTTGGTCAAATTATTATTCCAAAGTAAGAACAAAAACTAAAATAAAAAATTCATTTATGAGGGTCTGGCACCCGCCACTGGTATTTGCCTCTCTTACGTGCCCAAGAAAACAACATTAAGTTTCTCGCCGCACTCAACAATAAGGCCACCGAAGGGGGAGTACTTGGCGAGGCACGGTCGTACGGATTACATCCCAAAGAGCATCTTCGCCTCCACCAGGAGATTGTTTTTCTTTTCTTTTTTTAAGGGGGCGTTTTAGTCATTCGAACAATTTTCCAAAAATGTTTCTGATTTTTGTTTTAGGAACCTGAAATTATAATAATATTCGAAATATAAAAGCACAAAAATTAATAGAAAATTTACAAAATCCTCAGCATCTATTTAATTATAATTAAGGTTTGATATAAATTCTCTTTTTTCCAAATATGACCGGATTGGTTAGACTAAAAATTAAGACTAATTTTAAATCCTTTTTCATCAATAACTAAATATTGGGTTCAATGGGTAGTCATAGCATTGATTATCGTTTGAATTGTAATACCGATCAAATTTTTTTATTAGATTGATCGTTCTAGAAAAAAATAGGTTTAGATTTTCAAGTTCAAACGATAAAGAATTTAGATTTTCTGATCTTGAACTATGAATAAAATGTAATACTGAAAGAGTTATTTTTATTCGACTCAAAATAAATAAATATATAGAGCATACCCAAAAATTGATCTCAACATGGAAAAAGAATAGCAAGAGACGAAAAAAGAATAGCGAGAGACAACAAACCCAGCTGTTAGATGCATAACTAGAAATTTACGCATCAATTGTAGTGATTAAAAACAGTGGAAGTAGGTCCACGGTTAGTTAAAGCAGTGATAAAGAAGCAAAACCTTGAACATAAATTTCCAACTGCCCTTGCAATCATTAAAAACCTTACTTAAAATTAGCTTCCATAAGATTACTACTGTACTTTCATCTGCATGCCCCTGTATTATTCTAATCAACCTTAACCGAAAAAGACCCAACGAAACCAAAGTTGCAATTTTCCTCTCCCAAAATCTCTCTTCTCCAATTCATTCCTTTCTTTCTCCAACTCACATTCTTCTATAACACTCCAAATGCCAAGCCCTACCCTCCCTTCCTAACTAACCCTCCCCTTTCCTCCAACTAATCACTCACTTTAGAAAAGAAAAAAAATCAAATTCGAATTAATTGTTTTAATAAATCTCCAACCATTAAATAGTCATACTCTGATTAAAAAAAATGTGTTTTTAGATATTTTTAACTCGTAATGTCAACTAATCTAAAAAATTTCACTAGACTCTCAAAATTTAAACTCAAAATTTTTTAAGCTAATTTTTTACTTTACATAACGCAAAATATGAACTATGAATTTCCGAAAATTTTACAATTTTTGAACAGATGACCATCTTTTGGAAAACTCGAATAATTGAATATACCTACACCAACCAGTATCAATTCATTATTCGTCCTAAAAGCTTGGTCGTCCTTATATATACTTACTTAGACCAAGCATAATCCCCAAGCACCAGCATTTCTCACGTCTGTGCAAATTCGACATTAATCACACTGGGGCGGGAACATAATTAATTCAAATTAACCACCTCAAATAACCCGCTTTCTAAAATACTCCCGGCAACACCTGATCACTCCACCTTCTCGCCCCCGTTGCCTATAAATATTAACCGCCACGTCCACAATTTCTTGATCTCCGCCTCTCTACTTGGGAAACTAAAGCGAACCAAAACAGAAAAGAGAGGAGAGGAGAGATGACGAAAGGAGAATCTGCGCCGTCCGATGAAAACCAGGAGCTGACGTGTCAGATTTCTCCAACCGCCGCCTCGCCTGATCAGTTCTCCTCCAGCTTCGCCGCCATGTACCATTCGATTTTCCCGCCAAAACCGCACATGTTTCCATCTCACCTCCCTTCGCCACCGCCGCCGCTTCCCCTGCCGTTCTCCCTCTCCCCGTCCACCGTTTCGTCTCCTTCCTCGGCCTCCGCGTCGCCGCCGTTCTTCTTCGACGCGGAGTCACGGCTCCTCCAGGCGCGGCTGATCCTCGACTACCAGGAGCTCGCCGACCGCTACGAGAGCTCCCTCTCGCGGCTCCACGCCCTCGCCGACGAGCTCGTCTTCCTGCGCTCCGAGAACGCCGAGCTCAAGCTAGCGAATGCGGAGCTCGTCCGCCTCCTTACGCTGCCCTCGCCGCCTCCCTCCCGATCCTCGCCGTCCGGTCTCCTAGCTCCGTTGAAAGTCACCGCCGGCAGCATCAAGGACAACGCCGATGAAGATGAGAGGACGTCGATGCCTAAGAGTATATCGGTGAGGTCGAGCGGTTACTTGAAGATTCACCAGCGCCAAGGCAGCCCCGCCACGAGCGGATCCAGTTCGAACCGCCAACTCGACATCCCTAGCTCAACCGTATGTTTGCTTTCCTTTTCCTTGATTTCAAAATTTCCGATCTCTCGTTTGCGGTTACTTTGATCCGTTAGCTCCTTGGCGGTTGCATGTGCCTAGTTGTAAATGATAGCGATCGCAACCGTTTTATTTTCGCCTGATCTTGTGTTTAGTTTCCTCTGATCCAACGGATTAGATGGAATTTTGGTCAATTTTCGCGTAGGCCCTCATAATTTCGTATATTTCTAAGATTATAACGTGAAAAAATTATTTATACCTAAATATTAATGTACCTCCACTTGTTATATTGAAATCAACAATGTTAAATATTTAGCTAATACATAGTAGATTATTTATCTGTCATTAGCTCGGCTCATCCAAACGGATTGGTGGACATATCTAGAGAAAAAAATAATAAATGTTACATAATTTCTTCACTTGCATTTCGATTATCTAAAAGTTGTTCCATACGATAAGAAGCACATTTATAATAAGGTGGGAATGTAATCGCTTTTGTTATACATATTGTGTAAATGTCAATAAATTTGAAAAGTGCATTCGGTGATATTTAAATGTTTGAATTTTCTAAATTTATACACTTTATGTCCCGTTAGCTAAATGTCTTTTAGTCATGTATCAACTATAAATTTGTTGTTACAATTGAATTATACATTCCAAGGTGTTCTTTAAAAAGTAGTATATATTCATATATTCATTTTAAAAATTCAGCTATTTTGATGAAACGTATATAATTTAATTTCAATAAAATATATTTTATTTCCTTTGGTCTGGTACGAGTAAAATTGAGAAATAACTGTACTGGTAGGGCATTTTTGCCACGGGATATCCTGTGTATAATATGTATATAATGCAGGAGGTGCAGCATCGGGTTATAGTGCCAGCTGGGAGAGGAGGAGAAGGAGGAGGCAGCGGCGGCCGCGGAGACGGAGATGACCAACTGAAAGCGGCGGTGAAGTTGGAGGTGTTCGACCAAGGAATGAAGAAGACGGAGCTCTGCAACAAGTGGCAGCAGACAGGTACTTGTCCCTACGGCGACCACTGCCAGTTTGCTCACGGCATCACCGAGCTGCGTCCTGTCATCAGGCACCCGAGGTACAAGACTCAGGTGTGCCGGATGGTGCTCGCCGGAGACGTCTGCCCATACGGTCACAGGTGCCACTTTCGCCACTCTCTCACCGATCAGGAGATGCTGCTCGCGCCACGTTGATGGTGATCTTAATCTTGATCTTCTTAATTGCAATCATAATAACTTGATGGAATTGTCTGCAGGATGAGGTGTAAATAGAGCCTAGTAATGCTAAAGGACATAAGGATTAAAAACTGGAAATATAGTAAATAATAAGGATATCCCAATAAAAGAACAAAATGAGTAAATTGTAAGAATGGGACTTTTGGATAAAACATATATCAATATTCTTCTGGTAATTCTTTTGGGGGGTAGAAACAATCCTGGCTAGCTTAGGCTTGTGGCGAGCTACCAACCTGCAACTTTGTGTGTGTTTTTGTAATGATGAAAGACTGTTGTTGTGAATTTGGCAAACGGTGGCGCAACGTCTACTTCAAGTTAGTTAGACATGGTTTGTGGCTTGTCTCTTAAGTTGGATGAAGCCTCTTGTTTGGTCGTCTATATGGTCAACGATTCAGAATTGCCTTGTAACGATGACATTTGTGAAGGTAAACATATGTAGATCTTCGTACATGGTAATACAAAATATTGAGCAAATGATCGTCTAACCTTCATTTATTAAGTGTGTAGAATAATTTGTGTACATCGGAAACGGGATGTGTGTTTAAATAGGGAAAGATCTCTTAGTTAGTAATTACCAGTCATCTGCTTTTTTCTGGATTAATTTTTTTTCCAAGTTGGCTTTGTCGAACCTCTACACCACTGTAATACCCAGTGATAGAAAACAGCGGTATGGAAGGAGTTTATGTTAGGAAAAATCTCTGTTTAATATCTCGAGAATTAATTAGTGCAATGTTATACACCAATCTAATTTATTTAAAACCCTCATATGCTTCTGTTACAACCATTTTCGCAGTGGCCCACCCAAAACCTCCTTTTTTCACAGCAAATAATAATCCCACCACCAAAAACCTGGCCCAAATTAATCTGCCCGCCCATTTTTAGCAGTCATCTGTTTACGATCAGATATATTGCACTACATGTCATCTGCCAGTATATGATGGTTATAATGTGCATAACTTCTTAATTTAATCTCTTGCCCCTTGCATTTGGTCTCCTAAAGTTTACCATGGCTAAATTTTTTTGGCTCCGGAAATGGTATTTAGAGTCCGATAATATTGGATCGTATTTAAAAACTGGTCTTTCAATAGCATATTTTTATTCATAAATTTTGAATCAAAATCTCCTTAAATAAATTCAAGTATCTTACTAGATCCACCATCGATGCAATTAATTTATAACAATGTATCGTTGGCATTTTATAAAAGGGGGCAGCTTGAGAAAGCTATACACTGCCTCAAAGAAAAATAAATCATTAACACTTCTTATTTTTAGTGCATTCTAATGTGGTTTTATAAATCGAGAATTTGGTCAATCTCCTTGTACATATTATATACATTAAATATCTAGTGTGTGTGTATTTATACGTGTATTATGTCTAATGATGAGTCTAATTAGAGAAAATAACGAAGACTACAAAAAATAAAATTTCGGCTGTAACACGCTCGCTCTGTTTTTTTCACGTGATTAAAAAACAAGCTGCTCCATCTTGATTTCCTTATGAAGTGAACATTTATAAATATGCAAACGAAACATCAAACTTCCCCAATTTAACTTATGAGGTCGCACCTCGGTTGGGGAATCCTAATACGATCCATAACATGCTTTTCCTTAGACGACTAAGAACAAGTCGTTATGATGTTGCTCGTATGCTACAAGGTAACAAGGATACACGAAGCTTCTAAGATATTGTACAGTAGCAGGCACGTCAAAAGAATCAAAATCGATCAAACGAAGGACTGATCAGAGACTCTTCAAGCTCTTGGAATCCTCGGTATACGCCTTCGGTCCTGCTCGGGGGAAGGGGCAACCTTTTCACCTCGGTCATGTACCTGCAAAACGCGTGCCAGGTGAGGATACCGCAAAACAAGTAGATCAAAACAAATGGACTGACAAAAATGTGCTCAAGCACCAAGACACTCGAAGGAGTTTGTTCTTTTTGTGCTTTCAGATTCAGAAGATTCCACAACAACATGCAAATTCCAGTCAGACCTTTCCCAATGTGAGATTCTTCGTATCAAGGAGTTCTAGTCGCTCTTCTAACAATCGAGAAAAAGTTAAATAAGTTGAAAGCCAGCTGATTCAATTTACCTGTTTGCTGCACTAGTAATTTTATCACAGATCCCTTGGTTAATGACTGTCATATGCTCCGAGGAGAACGCTCCACCCAATATTAGAGAAGCGCCAGTAGGACTTGTTCCCATCCTCTGTGCAAACACTGACATGGCCCATTCACGAAGTACCACTAGAACTGAGCGGAGGAGCCGCAGCCGCAAACTGGGAGACGGTAAAATTGCCCCATTTGACAGTAACTGATCATAAGAGTTCAGTACAGGTTCAGTTGCACCCTTGCAGGCAGCGAGAAGAGCCCGAGCCACATCTTCATCCCCAACAGCTTCAGCTCCTGATTCTAGTCTCTCCTGCAGTTTAACATGAAGCATCCTAAATGAGCCCAAGTTGGATCAAACAGTACTTTGCAGTTTAGAGTGATCTCCCCCTACCTTATATGTACTCGGATCAAGTTCCAAAAAATGTGTTTGTATATTGCTAGATTTTTTGGGAGCAAGAATATGATTCATAGTATCTAAATTCTAAGCAGGACTCCAGGAATAGAGCTGGTAAAAGAGTAAAGACAGAAGTTTACCTGTGCTGCCTTCTCAAGGTGAAGACAGAGAGTATCTAAAGGCAATAATGTCCCATCTCCAGGATAAATGTATGAGCCAACCCGTTTCAATACAGAACAAGCTTCTGATACACCACCTGTTGAAAGGGCTTGATCCATTAACCTGGCCCAGGTTTCTCTTACAATGCTGCTGTCAGCATCACCGGCATAATTCGCAAAGTAAAGCATCTCCAAACATATCTGACAAAAGCAAATTTGTCACAAATGAAACAGGTAAACTGAAGAAGCGCAGAAGGCCTATAATGTACGTAGAGAACCAGATCAATAAATGCAGACGGTGTGGAAAGAGACAACAATAACAATGCCAGAGCAGCACTTCTAGTCTCATGTTTCAAACAGAGACTTCCGGATAGAAGCAGGCTGTGACTTCATATGTCAATTGAAATTGCCATAAAGATGGCTGCGATTCAGTTCGAGGTAAATAAAAATGAAGATAATCCACCTGCTCCTTCCTTTTCTCATCTCTGTGTGCCAATCTATCCATGTCATATCTTCTTTATCTTTATTTATAAGGTGTACTCTATCATGTTGCTTGTTAAGTAAAAGCTCACATATTCTTAATAAACATATTGTGTTAGTTGGTAAATGAGGATCAATAAAGTACGCTAAATATTCTAAGATATTTTGAGGCACTACATGTCTCTGTCATGCTCTCTTAAGTAAAAGTTGGCCTCCGAAGACAGGAGCAAGGATCCATGGAACCAAATGTAATGCTGATATCAAGTTTCCAGGTGGATCAAGTTGTCAACAAAGTGGCAACCAGACAAACTAACACTTGAAGTTGCTTCCTTTTATATTTATACTAGCTCTCAACTCGAACTGCTAAACCTAATATGAGGTTAACCGCATATTTCTCCACACAAAAAAGAGAAAACTGGCTAACTTTAATGAGATAGTAATGAGATATACCTCCCAAAGTTCAAATGGAAGTGCATACTCATTATAGAGTTGTGTTATGCTTTTCAGATCTAAGGATAGCTCTTTGGCCTTGTCTCGCACAACTTTTGCAAGCTCAGTATTGGGCTGTTCATCGACGGTTTCTGTAGCTTGGTCTGTCTCAGAAGACTCCAACTTTACAGCTATGGCCTCTAGTTGCTCTTTTATTTTTATTTGGAATCTAAGGACAGCAAGCTTCCCTTCCAGCAAATCTAGCATTCCATTGTCCATCGGACCTCTTGAAGAACCAAGGAAACCACTATTGTCACATGCATTCTTTGCCTGTACAACTGCATTACTCAGATACTGGCGCCTGACACAACAACATTAAAGAAATGGAAGGAAAGAAACTCAGCAACTTTCAGAATTTAGAAATCGAGATGCAGCGAACCAGTCCAGTTTTATGTCTCAGAAAGCATGCAACTAAATGCTATATCATTTTGTCGCACCTGCCTTTTTACTTGAGTGTGGTATCCAAAACTTAAAGACCAATATATCTCATATAAAAAATAAACGTAGTTGTTGTAACTTCGGTTAGATACTATTGAGACCAAAAGCGACCTTGAGTTTAGATCTTGAAGTACTAAAATTGAACTACTGGTAGGAGAAATCTTCACAAAATGATGAATCAATGCAGACTCATTAGCCAAAAAGCAAACACTCCATCAAATGGTGCAACCCTAATTTCAGACCAAATCTCCTAGATATTTTGAACATGCAATGGAGGAGTAGGAGAAGATCAATTAATAACAAGTAGTCATATATATACCACCAGTAGAAGCAAAACTTGGTTCAAATAACTTTTAGGCCACCCAGCCCAGCCTAACTAAATTCAAATTCCCAAATGCTTCTAAGAATTAAAAGGGTAGAGTTGAACCTTTGTTCAAGAGTAGGAGCATCTCCATCATAGGATCGCCTCTCAGCCAGTCGAAGCAATACATGAGCAGCAAGCATATGCTGCCGCTTCAATACATAATATCGTGCCAAAAGATCCAAGTATTTAGCTTGACTAGCAGAGACGGGTGATCGGGAATGGCTAACAGATGAAGTTCCAGGATTTGCAGGCTCGCGGCCAGCACTCTCCAGAAAAGGTACCAAATCAGGGCCTCCATACTCCAGAAGCTCATTCTCAAAGCCCAAGCTGATCATAGTTCTGTATAGGTACTCGTGAAATATTCTGTCAGATGATTGGACACCAAGCTGAACAATTTGACCAATATACTTCTTTCTGGCAGAAGGATCAAGTATTGGTCGCATTGCAGCAGGCTTAATTGGAGAACCAAATTCTTTTTGTTGAGACTCGCCTTTCAGAGAGCGCAGTGCACTAGCAATAATCTCATAACACTGTTCACGCTGCGTTAGAGCATGGTTTCTGATTGCTGCATCATTCTGTTCATTGAAAGCATCGCCAGCTGGGTCAAGAGCTTGTGCCTTTTGCAGAGGCAAACGCACCACAGCTTCATAAAATCTGCAATAGATTTTAGTTTAGTTTCTAGCCAAATTAAATGTTCTAGCAGAGAAACACTAATCAGATGATGTCTTCAGTTTTGCATTCATATGCTTTCATACCTCAAATCTTCAAAGCGTTTGCAAACAGTTCTCAGGTCTGCAGATTCTGGAACTTTACTTAAAAGATTGAAAGCCTCCCGTGCCAGTTGTTCCTTCTCGGCAGGATATGAAGTAACTGCAGCTCTTTCAAGACAATCCACAGCTATGAAAAACTTGTAATCCGATTCCTTGAAGAAACTTGGACATCCTTCTCTTAACCTCCGACTAATATCATCAACAGTTCCCCTGCCATCTGGACCAGTATAATACTGGAGAAACATTGGACATATCAGAACTAACTCTTGCAACTACAGCATGCAAGACCATTGTTCAAAACTAAAGATCCAATCAGACTTCAGATTAGGAGCTTGGGACCCAGGCAGCAAAGTTATTGATTGCATAACAACACAATGCATAAGTATCTTTTTAGCCCAACTCAAACCATACAATTATGAATGAGTATCTCATTCAATATCTATAATCCCTTTCAGAAACTCAAGCATCAATTGCATGATAACCGCTTCCAAATTACTCTGTATGATAAACCATGCTACCCTACCATTTAAGATTCTTTATGTTTAGTATCATCCATCTCTAAGATGGCGATGTAATGCATGCTGTTAAAGCTCATTACTACGACAACAGGAAACAAATGCCAGCAATTCCATGTGTTAGGTCAAGAAGTTAGCTTCCATCGTCAAGATACAATATTTTCTACAGATGCAGCATCTGATATCTATTATATGACTCGAGTCTGCTAAAACTATGTATGTGATTCGAGTCTCATTAACCAATCAATCGAATGAGATTTGAACCACAAAAAATTATATTGCGTTAAAAAAGTAGATGGGTTATAATTGTTGGTACCACAACTTAATGTTACCTGCATTATTGCAGATATTAATACTGTAGCAAGCCTGTCACCTTCTTCACTGCATACAAGCTGATGAAATGTCAGTTGAACTAATGCATGTCGGGCTTCAGCATCGAATTCCTGAACCAAGCGTGCTATATGATGCTGAGAAAGCAGCTTCAGCAGGAAGAGAGCCTCGCCGGACCTGAGCAATAGATGCCTAATACATTCCATTGCTCTGACCTGTAAAATATCATAACTCAAAATCAGACAAGGAACTATGATGGAGAACATTGGCAAGTGCAACAAGAAAATACCTCCATTGCAACTAATTCTGCAGGGCTGTAGGGCAACCGCTGCCTCTTATTCGCTGCTGCTCCACCATTAGCATCAACATTGCGGGAATAAGTTCCGAACAAATTTCTGACCATGCTCCTGTCACCTGTACCCAGATCTGATCCAGTCCCATAAAGTATAGAACCAGTCAAGTCTCCAGCACCTGCTACACAGCCGTAAAGTCCCCTTCTCTGATTCCTTCTAGACCTCAAAAACTTCTCTAAAGAACGAATCTTATTTTCAAGAACTTGCATTGCATCAACTGAGAGGCGGCATACAAGAACCGCATCCTCAGACATACTGTTGGGTGAAACTGAACCACCTTTTGCAACGACAACAGGAAATTCCCAAACAGGGAAAAGCAACCTCGATGTGCACAAGCACAGACCTTCATGTGCTCCGGAAAAGATGGGCTCAGCTTCCTGGACAACCTGTCCCATGCTAAATCCTCCAGTCGTAGTCCTCGTATTTGATAGAGCGTTGCTACCTTCAAGTTGTGGCATTCCGACAAGTCTTGCATCCTCAAAGGTTTCTGCGGCCTTTTCAGCAATAACACTGCTAATCAAATTTTCAGACTGAACAATCCTTGCAGCTAACATTAAACACATCGCAGCTGCCTCACCAGCTCCGAAGCGATTAAAGAAATCTTCCAGAATTAATCTAGGGGAGTTGGATTCAAACAAGGATCTAAGAATGTCCACTGGCCGGTTAAAAATGACTTCTGTCATGCCCATGGTACTGAAAACAACTACTCTTCGTCTTGGCAATATATGCTGGGTGGAAAGATCACCTCTAGCCCAAAGCTTTGCAGCTGCTTTTTCACAGGGTTCCTCGGAATGCTCCAGTCCAAAAAACTCAAGTTCTGAATAAAGTGATCTTACAGTCGCTGCAGTGTCTGGCAAGGGTAGAACATCAGACACAGAAAGCATTCGACCTTCAAGAGGTAGGAAAGACACAAGTTCCCGTAAAGCACGAGAACTACGAGCACTTCCTCCAATGCTTGACGTAGATGATTGTGAGCTTGAGTCTTTGCTCACAACAACAAGTGAGGACATGGTAGAAGAGGATGAATCAGAAAGGACAAAGGTTCCAAGAGAATAGTTTCCAGTATCAACTTTTAATGACCCATCCTCATTCTGAGTTCTAGAGGCAAGAGACATGGATCCAATACCACTCACCCCTAGAGGAGGGGAAGGCCTAGTGGTCACCACCTTTAAACAGTTCGGTCTTTGATGAGTGGCAGTAAAGCCACCCAAACCAACACCAACATTGCTACCAGAAGAAGTAGATAGAAACATTCGTCTTCCATCTGATAAAACAACCACAAGATGCAACCACTTCGATTCCCACGTAGATAAAGGAGAGATACAAACTATAGATGGCTTTGCTGATCTACTGGATGTTCTTTGACCAACTGTTTGTCTCCCACTGAAATTTACTTCTTTATGACTAACCAAATTTCTTTCTTCTGCTACTTTCTTCAGTTGACTTTCTCCATCAGGCCCCAAATGAAAAACCTGAAGTTTCATCTCTTCTGTTTGTGCATACAAGATCTGTCGTTCATTGTCAACGACCATTGCAACGACAGGGTCAACAGCCCCAAACTTGAACACATTTGGTACAACCCACCTGACAAAGAATGGTGTAGCTACTGAGACATTTGGCCAAAGGTTCCATCCTACTGACTAATGAGTTGTCACAGATTAAACTGAAGTTAAAACTATCTTCAGTGAATTATTGATAGCTTTAGATTGCATACATGAGCAATACCATCTAGTTAAAAAATTATATCGCATGGATCATGTCACACGAAGATCAAGATAAACAAGTAAAAGGTCATGCTCAAACGAACCTAGAAATCACACTTCCAAACCCTGAAGTAAGGCAAACTTTGCGACACCGCTTTTGCCAGCCTGCACCCGTAGTGTATACAAGCTCATATATGTGACCGTCACGGCCAGCTAGGAAGATTCTACCCTTGTCGGTGCATGCAATACAAGTCATTGCAACTCCATCCGATGGTACTGCATATTCTGGCAGCGTCTGTAAAGATACTTCTGCATATGGATCCATACCATCCCCTCCTGCCGAACAGCAGACTCCAACAAGACTCAACTGATGACAACAAAAGGGAGGATTATAGGAATCGATCAGATAATCCAAATGACAAAATCCAAAAAACTAGCATTTCAGCATTCACTTTATAACAGACAAGTATATATTCAACTTATGATTTCATTCATTAACTCTTTTTCTCCTTTAGTCTTCGTAATCACATTTTTTACGTCCTTAAGGATTGAGAGCCCATCAAAAAACAAAAACAGTAACCATTACAATAACAAAGAGCAGCTGACTTTTGTCAAAAAATAAGTTCTAGACGCTGCTTATCTCATTGCTGCACTGCATAGAGCTAGGGGCATAATCAATATGCTTAATTACAGAGGCAGGAGCACTGGTAATCTACAACATTGATTTATTTCACAATATAGTGGAAATACATTCATCTAGAAACAACAAGATAGTGGAATAAGTGTCATAGCTCTGTTGTCAATAGAGCTCTATAGCCACTCCTTCCGCTACGCTATATGGTTGTTAAACGCTATGGACAATAGCAGTCTTAGCGGCCGCTATACCGGCCAAATAGCGGTTTAGCGGCCGCTACCTCAGCTATATGAGAAAATCCATAGATACCCCTAATTTTTAAAAATTTTAACTTATTGAGGGCATATAGGTAATTTTCCAGCCCATCAATTGACCCAAGTAAAACAGGGATACCCATAATTTTTACTCATTGAACGCTCGCTCTCCCCGTCACTGCCTCTTCTCCTATTTTCCAACTTTTGGCTCGCCTTGGACAAAGAAGCAACTCGCCATGAAGCAACTCGCACTCCTGCTTTTAGATTATATTCACATTTATTCTATACAGTGGTTGTTCCTCTATCTGCCATACCGCTATCGGCTATCCGCCATACCGCTATCGGCTATCCGCTATACCTCTATGGCATTTTAAGGGGTCGCCACTACGCGACACCATCCGAGATTGACAACAGTGTCATAGCATGAAAACTTAAACGAATGACAAACTAGAAAATGTATAGAACAAAAAATATTAACACCAAATTGGAAAAAGTAGCAGCAAGAAGAACTCGCACCTCAGCAGGAGTAGCTAGAACTAAAAGATATTGAATAGCTTCAACAAAAACACCGTGCATAGACTTTGCAAGACCAACTGCATATATTGCTTGTTCCCCCCCAGTATACTCGGGACACTGGCCATCCCTGGACAAAAAAGTGATAATGATTAAAAACAATGTTAAGGAAAAACTATCTAGAGACAGAATAAGAGCAAAAAAATTATAAATCTCCCGTTTACACCTAATCAATCAGAATGCCAGACAACCAAAGAATGAGATAATAACTTTTCATAATGGGTATATGAAGTATCTCGAAAGCCACTAAAGTAGCGCATATTAACACAAACCTTTCCAATAGCTAACTAACCACCAATCACAAAATAAATCTTTTGAAAATCAACAGCTGCAGCTAAATTGATCCCACATTGTGAGAAAGCAATCTCTAGTTGTTAACCAAATCAAACACAAAAGCACCGACCTAAGAGTAAACCTCCCTAGCTCATCACTCTCAGGTACATTACCTTGCAACAAACGTATCCCAATAACACGAAAGGAACTAACTCACCACTTATCAAATCTCCACAGAAACAAGGAGTTATCAACAGAAGCCCACGCCCTACGAATCTCCGGGAATATCCCGCACAACGCTGTCCCCTCCCCACCGGCCGCATTGTACCTCTCAATCAGCACCGGGGGCAGCTCCCACGTTTCGGCGACCTCAATCAGCGGCGGCCACTGCAACAAGTTCCGATTTTAACCTCCAACAGGGAAAAGCCAAGAAAAACAAGAACATTAGATTAGGAAACGAGGAGACACCTCCTTAGGGTGAGCGGAGTAGGGATGGGAGGCATATCGCGAGGCCTCGAGTGCTTCTTCGAGGTCGAGGCGCGACGCGAGCTCCCGGCCGATGCGGTTGCTCACCAGCGTCCCCGACGCCGCCACGTCACGTACAAGAACCTCCTCCCCTTCCGCCACGGCCGCCATCCCGGTGGAGCGCACCGGTGGTTAGAGCTCTTGGAGCTGCGGGGCGTAACCAAACGGGGAGTTGGAAAGGGGAAGAATGAGAAGGAGAAGGGGAAATTAGGAATTAGGGCTTTTTGAAAGAGTTGACTGGAAGTTGACCAGACGCGGGGGTTTAAGAGAGGGGGTACGTTTTAAGGTGGGAAGAGCGGCGGCAACCAAAATTCTTAAAACGGTGGGATAATTTTTGTTTAGGATTAATTCGAGCCTTTTACTGCCTTTGGCAATGGCGAATTATAGATTGGTCCATGTACTTTCGTTTCTTAACAATTCATGCTCACTAATTCCTGTTTTAAGTTGATAATGGGAACAGTAAACTGGAAACTAAAGCTTGTTTATTTGTCGTAATCGGTTTTCCAGTTTTCACAACAAAACAATTCCTATTTTAGTTTGAATTCTTTTGGCAAGAATTTGTTTTATTTTTGGTAATTAAAAATTATTTCTAATATGTATTTTATGATCAAATTTTTAGTTAACATGATAATAGATACAGCACATCCAATGAATATAACAAAGTATGTATAACAGAAATCGGATCACCAATCTGATCAGTTAATTTGCAAATTCTCAAGTGGTGGGTCTTATATCATATCCAAAGACTTTGGGGGAACCATGCAACTTGCAGGCCCTAGCTCCCCAAAGATTAGGAAGTTCATATGGAGAACTAAAAAATTAGCAATTTTACTATTGGACTACTATCTACAAAGAAACTATATAGATAGTCTTCTTGTTATATCTGCATTACTGCGAATGAATATGTTATACATGTATTTTTTGAATACCGTGGTTACACATTTGATCTTGATGCCCATAACTCATTTGCTATCTTGGTTTGTTCATTTTTAATCTATGCAATTCTACGGAAAATAGACTTGTTGGCACTTGTTATTATCATATATTGGAGTATATGACTTGAAACGAATTTACTTTTCCAGAATGTCACCTTAGAACCTGTTTTTGCTGCTGCAAATGCTACAAACTCATATTTTGAATTCTTGCAGATACGTACATTAAAGACACGAAGTACGTATACATAGAAAATAAGATATAGCTCGTGGCTTAATCCGATTGTAGGAGTAGTTAACTCAACTGTAATACATCGTGCCTTGCATATACCTTTGCAAGTTCAACAATTAATCATAGATGTAAGGGTAAATTACATCTGGCCCCCTCGAGTTTGGTGTATTTAACGCTGACACCCCTGCTATTCTAAAATCGATTAAAAAATCCTTTCTGTTTGGAAAAATTACACGATTCAGCCCCTCACGCCAGAATCAGTGTATTTCTCCGGGGAGGAGGCACGAGAAATGACTATTATACCCTTATACTAAAAAATTAAAAAATTAAAAAATCCTCTATCCTCCTCCCTCCTCTCTCTCCTCCCTCCTCCCTTCTCCTCCCTCCTCTTCATCCCCCCTCCTCCTCTCCGCAGAACCATGGAGAACCAAATCCAGATATCCACCATAATTACCGAGAACCAAATCCAGAAATTAACAAAACAAATCAGCCATATTGTGCAACTCAAGACCATTTTCCAATCAATCTAAAGAAATCCACAGAATCACCAAAAAACCAAAGAAATTAAGGATTCAGACGAGGACCACACAAAATCACCAAAAATCCACCACTAAATTACCGCCCAACCACAACTACCAAAATCACTAAATCATCTCCTCTTGTTGTCGTTTTCTAAAATTGATGATTTTATTCACAACGATTACAAGGAATAGCTTCCAGGTGAGGACCTCGACTATTACGATTAAAAGCAGGACGACGAACTCGTCGAGGAAGACGAAGAGGGAGGGTTTAAGGGGGGAAGTCCTTCCTGATGAGGGAAGCAATGGCATAGTCAACCACAAAGGGGAGCACTGGGTCCCACCTCTCCTAGCGGGGCCTGTCGTTCTGGAAGTCATCGATTAGGGTTTCCTAGTCTTGTAGCATTGTGGGCCATCTAGACGAGCTCTTTAACCTGGCCGCACCCAAGGTGCTTCTCGATAGCCTCCTAGTCGGGCTCCTCCTTGAAGACCTTGAGGCAGTGGCTCGTAAAGCTCTTGACCGGGTTGGGGTTGGTACCCCAGGAGTGGACAAAAACGGGGAGAGACCTGATGACGTCTGGGTCGAGGCCGAGCTGGGTGGCGGGGTGGTGGTGGGTATCGAGAATGATGTTAATACTGGGTTCGCTTAAAGTTTGTAGCTTTGAGCTGCTTTGAATTGGGTTAGGGTTATTAAATTGGATTGGGGTTGTTGATTTTGTGGTTTTGATTTTAGTAAATTTAGTGTTCAACATTTTGAGGTTTTATGCTTGGAAATGATGTTGTTGATTCTGGGTTAGTTGAAGTTTTGTGGGTTTGGTTGGATACTTGGATACGAATATCTTTGCGGTGTTTGATCTTTCCTATTTAACTCCCAACATTTTTAATTCCCTGTTGACTAAATAAACGTTTCAATTTAATTTTGAGTTTGGATGAGGGGGGAAGAGAAGGAGGAGGACGAGGAGGGGAAAAGAGAAGGAGAAGCAGGACGAGGAGGAGGGAGGACGGAGGAAGGTGTTTTTTATTTTTTTAATAGATAGGTATAAACGTTATTTCCCGTGCCTCCTCGCTGGAGAAATACGTCAGTTCCGGCGTGAGAGGCTGAATCATATAATTTTTTCAAATAGAAAGGGTTTTTTAATCGATTTTAGAATAGCAATGGTGTCAGCATTAAATACACAAAACCCAAGGAGGCCAGATATAATTTACTTAGATTTTAAGACAATCTTTTTCATATTACTCGTACATATAACCTTGTCGCTGATTAGATCTACAAACAACAAAGGATGAGTATACTTTAAGCAATTGGGTGACATCCCAATTTTTACAACTAGATAATCTTTTGTACTCTCACTCATTTTTATTATCCAATATTCAATTGACTACTTAATTCATTATTACATACTTTAGTTTTATTTAACAAACAAGAACAAAGTATTTGACATTTTTCTATAATTTTTCGTAAACCTCTTTTCAATTAAATGGTCTTTTTGTGCACTTGCAAAATGTAAACAACTTTTTTTAGTTTCCTATGTAAACTTATAATTTTGAAATTTTGTTATTAGTTAAAACTGCTTAAAATTATTTTTTTTATTTTTTGAATCCAAAATAATTCGATATCGAATCCCAAAGAGATTTCTAAAAGATAATTAACTATAATTTTTTAGCATGTCAATTTTTTTATTATGACAAAAAAATTAGTATAATTGTCTATTCTATTTTATACTACGTATTTTGTTATTAAGTAAAGGAAAATTTTGTGTGGGATGCATGAAACTTTCTCGTAAATAAGATACAAAGAGTCAAAGATGTGAACAAGAGTGACTGAAATTAAATTCTACTTGACCACGAAACCAGAGGTAAAGAAACTAAGAATTTTTATAATCAAATTTAAAATTAGACAAATCATCTTATTTTAATTTGTGATTTTTTAAAACCTTAACAAAAAATTTGGTTATAGAATTATACCCATATGTTATGTAAAAACCTAATTTTTAATTTATTTTGGACAAATTATTCTCAGTTTTTTTCGAATTTAATCTTACACTTTGCACTTTGATGCTTTTGTGCTCTTTCATTAAAGCGTCGAAACTTTAGTTATATTGGTGATTCTTTCTGTTATTATGTATTTCTTAACGCTTCTCATTATTATTATGTTAAACATAATCGGTATGATTAAGAAGTAGCCCTCTTATTGAATACATTTTTAATATGACGTAGTTGTTAAATTATGTTATGAATTGAATATCTGTAAGAATAGGTTATCAATTAAATTTTAGTTCAAGTCGTCATATCAGGCTAAAAGGAGATTAATGTGACAAGATCGACTCTTAGATTAGTCTAATATAAGTAAACCTTGAATTTAGTTAACCTTGTGTGACTAGTGAGAGATTAAAAATACAACAAAAGTTAGATTTTAAGGTAGGAAACGAGAGATTTCACTATTAAGAAGTTATTCTTAAGGATAGAATTAAAAGAAATTCATTAACTCGGGAACAAAATCGTGCAAATAACATGTACACAAAATATAACAAAGAAAATATGAGAACATATAAATAGCTACGAGTCAAAAAGTCATACTCAACCATAGATAAAATATCTTAATATAATAGACAATATTTTGGGGTATAAGAAAACTTATATAAGTTATCTTAGGAGTCCAAAAATTGAGTCCAAGTAAAATAGGAAAATTCAGTCGAGAG
Organism: Hypericum perforatum; assembly: GCA_012979155.1. Taxonomy (NCBI): domain Eukaryota; kingdom Viridiplantae; phylum Streptophyta; class Magnoliopsida; order Malpighiales; family Hypericaceae; genus Hypericum; species Hypericum perforatum. The sequence goes on along the minus strand of SOPF01027152.1, from coordinate 1,248 downwards.
GATCTGGTAGCTACCAACAAATTGGCGCTCGCTAGCCTCTCACTTTTTGCTTTTGTTCTCTCGTCACTTGTGCAAGAAGGTCGGCACCCACCACTTCTCCACTTTCACAGCGTAATTCAACAATCTTCACATTGGCTTGAAATCATCACTCGTAAAAAACTATGAAGCTCTATCCAAATTTTAACAAACTCTACCTTAACGAAGCACCGCCTCATGAATTATGAGATTTTGTGAAACTAAAATAGCTATATCAAGTCTTCCATGAACCATAGATAACTACCATCAATAAAACCATCTAAACTTTCTAACCTCCTTCTGTTCAATCACTTGGAGTCAATCTCTAAGCTTTAGCTTTCAAACTTGCTTGGCATATTCCCTTCAATCTCCATTGGACCTCAATTAGCAAGTTCAATTACAGAAAGCAACTTTGGGACTAATAGACATGCACTATATTATTTGATTCGACATATGATCTGCAACCTTGAACCGTTTCTCCAATAGAACTTCTTTCCTCAAATCAATGCAACTTGTCATAGCATACAACATGCAATCTTCGTTTCACTAAGTATAATACTTAATATGCTTCAAACTCCATTATTTAGTCTTGAGTGAGATACTTGATTCACCTCCAGTATCATCAATGGCTTTGTATATCTAATGCCAAATCTATCCAATACTTTTGATGCATGTTCCTTTAGATAACCATAGTAGGGCCCAACTAACAAAATTTATCCACGACAACCAGGACTCCTTACTATCCAAGACTATCCACGCATCCACAAAATAGCTATAACTTATTATCCATATCTCTGTGACTCCCAATTCTATTCATACTATTTATATAAAGTCTTTTCTTCCTTATATGAACCAACCTTATATGACCTAACTTCTTCTCATTTCCACTAGAATACAAGCACGTGACTCCACCATTAATAGTGCCTTCTACTAAACTATATGTATTTTTATCATCTCTTTCGCCCTTCATCACCATCACAACATCTTTCTCTACCTCAATTAGATTGCTTACAGCCTTATAACAATACCTGCTACAATCTAAGACTCCTAAGAGATAAAATTCCTTTCCAATTTTGTGACATGCTTAACCCTACATAACTTTTCCACGATACCATCCTATTTTTTATTCAGATATCATCTAAGTTGGTGATCTTATAAGCCAAACCATCACCCATGGTCATCATACTTGAATCAACAAATTTGCAGGTGTCGAACCATTATCTCTTGGGCATC
>SOPF01027150.1:3947-15417 GCA_012979155.1 Hypericum perforatum | reverse complement strand
ACAGGCCTGAGTTATCCCCAAAGGAAGAAATTCCTAAGGGATGCTCAGATGTTTGTTTGGGATGATCCATACCTCTTTAAGAGATGTAGTGATGGGGTGCTTTGATAGTACATTGCCGATTGGGAAATAGATAATATTTTAGAGCAATGTCACAGCACTCTATACTCAGGTCATTATTGAGCAACAAAGACTGCATCAAGGGTATTTGAGTGTAGATTTTATTGGCCTTCCATCTTTAAAGATGCACGTACCTATAAGCGTATGAAAGCTATGATCTAAACCAAGTTGTCATCCTTGATCATCAAATAAGCATTCATTTAATTGGAATTAATTAAGAACATCAACAAAAGAGATAATCTTAAGAACCAAGCAAAGGAAAGTACCTTGATGAAACCAAATCCAAAGATGTTATGGAATTCTTAAGAACAATACAAGAACATAAAATGAAATCTAAAAAATCAAGTTCTAGCGTGGAAGTTTTTTTTCTAAGCTCTTGATGATCTCCCTTTTTCTTCTCCAAGTTGGTTTGTAATGGCAGCCTACTCCCCTTCTTGTCCTCTCCCGTGAGTGCTTGCCACCCAAGCAATAGACCAAGTCAAGTGGGAAGTTTGGTGAGGTATTTCTTTAGATTCTCTGTCGGGGGCCAGCGTACGCTAGGAAGCCAGCGCACGCTAGGGTTGCATTCTGCCCCTTCTCGCTTCTTTCTCGCTTCTGGCTCGGACAAGGCCAGCGTACGCTAGGGTTAGCTACTGCCCCTTTCTTCTCTTTCTCGCTTCACCTCCTCAAGCCAGCCTAGCGAACGCTGGGTGGCCAGCGTTCGCTGGCCTAGCATTCTGCCCCCCATCGTTCTCTTGCCTTCAAGCATCTACTCGTCGCCCTACTCATTGCACAAGTCCATCGATCTTTGCTCCAAGTCCTCGAATGCTCTGAAACACCTACAAAACACACAAAAGCAACAGACAATCTTCTCCTTGACAAAACAAACCAAATTAAACAAAATGTAGACAAGACTCGACTAAACATTCCTAAAACATGACGAAAACTTAACAAACTAAGACTAAACGAATGCATGTTCTCACATGCATCACACCCCCACACTTCTTTGCTTGTCCCCAAGCAAAGTGCATTAGAAAACCAACAAGTGGCACCATCAGAATTCAAACATTCATCACAAGATCATCCCCACAATCACACACATCACACCCTTGAGCATTATGAATGCAAAATCTATAGGCAATTATACCCTCAATCATTTAACCAAGTTTTCACACCTAGTGTTCCCGACTAGAGAGTTAACCACTCATAGGATAGGATTGATGTAAACTCACATGTGTATGGTGGTCAACTATCCTACTCTCGTGTGCACATTCGAGGTCTAAAAGTGTTAAAGATCATACCAAAGCACACTCGAAACAAAGTAGATTATGCCATATGAGGGGTTTTTATTGGGTTTTATTGAGGCTAAAGGTAAAGGTGGGAAGATACAAGTATAATGGTGATGTCAAAACCACTTAATCCGAGGGTTACATAGAAAGCTAACTCTCGACTATACTACAAACCTCACCTTATTATGCATATACACTCAACCCCTTTTACCCACATCCTAAAGAAGCAGAAGTACAAGATAAGTTGCTCACATTTACTTGTGCCTTTTTTTTTCTTTCCTACTTTCCACTTTTCCTTTAATTTCTTCTTTTCACTTTTTTTTTCACTTTCCTCAAGAGAATTTCTTTTCATTGTGTTTTTTTTTCTTTCTTTTTCTTCTTTCTCTTGTTTTTTTCTTTCCCAATTTTTCACAATTACTTAGCAACTTATCTCGACTTTTGGTCATTGGCTTCAATTCTACCCGTTTTCATCCCAAAGTATGTACAAGAAATCCCCCAAGCTATACTACTAGATGAACCCTTACAAAACATTCCCCAAAAATATCCTAATCCCTCGGATTAAGCAGTTAAAGGTAGGTGGGGTGATGAGAATTGGCTTACGTGTTTCAACTAACAATTAGACAATTACGCTCAGGCTCGATGGGGGTTATACACTGGATAAAATCAGGATTTTGATCCTCGACACTCTCTACCTCATTGAGTTATGCTAGGTAATCCTTCCAACACTCCCATTGCTCAAACAATGCACACACCTTATAAATAAAATGAGGACTGGTTGTCCTCGCCATCGGCTAAAAAATCTCACAAGGTCACTCGTTAATTCTCTAGTCTAGTCTACTGGGTGTAACGACTAGTCTAAATGATCGAGGATATAATTGCTTACGTCTTAAAATTCACATTGCTCAAGAGTGTTGAATGCATGATGTGGAGTTTTTCTATGACAAAAAGTTTAAAATTTCTGAGGATTTTTCATCATATGCAACATACTCTAACACACTTCAATCAAAACACAAAACACACTCAAACAGACTCGATCACATGCAAAATAGCAACAAAGTAAAAAGAGAGATAGGCACAGCAAGATCAACATAAATAACGCAACATAAGCACACACACAAAACATAAATAACGCAACATAAGCATACACACAAAACACCCCCACACTTAGAAGACACATTGTCCTCAATGTGTGAAGAAAAACATACATAGCAAAAGATAAAAACAAACATAACATGACAAGAAGAAACAAAAAACTAAACAAGAATAAGGAGAAGAAGAAGCCTGTGATCATTGTTCCGGAGGTGGTTGGAGGTGGTTCCGGAGCCATTCCCATTGAGTTTGGTTGTAAGCTTGATCTTCCTGATATTGTTGCCAGCGCTCAGCTTGGTCTGCGGCGTTGGCCCATACTTCAATTTCCAGGTCAGTGATTTGCTGGGCAAGGTTGATGATGTCCGCTTGTTTTTCTGGAACATGGATATTTTCTTCCTCTTGTATGTGTTTCCGGACACCTGGGCGATCTATATATGGGATGACCGCATATTGTAGAGTGCCGCACCTAATATCTCTGGTCTTTGACATCAGGTGCCATTTCGCCTGCTGGTCGCGATCAATGCTTGTTGGTCGTAGCATGGTTTTTGGAACGGGTGGATTTTCTACAAACTCATTAACAAGCATAGCAACAATATGGCCTAATCCTAGCCATCGGGGGTTAGGCAATTCCACAGTACGTTTAATCACATCAATAATCAAAAAAAATGTGTTAAACTGGCGGTGATGTTGGGCACAGGATATAGCATACAGTTGTGGTTTTGTAACCTTACTGCTTTCATGATGGCTACTAAAGCAAAGGGCCATGAATCGATGCAGAACACACCAGTGGAGTTCCCTAAGAAGGATGGTGGGGGCTTGTGTTCTATAGCGAGGCAAACCGGTTAAAGCTTGCTAAGCCATATGTGCACCGGCATCACTGTCAAAATCAAATAGACCTCCCCCACACTTAATTCCTATCAAGTTATGCAACACTTCCTCATTCACAGTTATGACTATGTCATGTATGCGTTCCGTGAATGAAGAATTGTTCTCGGCAACAACCACAATGCAAAAGAACTCAAGGACAGCAGCAGTGTTGATGCTTACATGCATATCAGCAAAAAAATGCCACCCTAATTCATCTATAGCCTCACGAAGCTCATCCCCACATCCAGCACGTCTCATTGCAATGAAATCTATCGTTTGATAAATAACAAATTTGCAATCCTTAAACTTAAGGTACCTCTCACCCTCCCATTTTTCATGTATAGGGAAATGGGCTTTGTACCTTTGGGTGAGGTCCACGGGTCACGAGCTTTGTCCCGGCTCCATTGTACTTTGGCGACGCTTGATTGAAGGTGTCTTGCCCATGTTGAATTGGTTGGATCAAATCGAAGGCCTCAGCAAGGAGAACAAAACCCAGTCGTCAGATCGTGATTTCATTGTCGGATGAAGTCGAAATCTGCAAAACAAAATTGAATTAGGGAGTTTTTGTTCTTGGAGGGAATTAGGGGAAGTTTGAAATGGGGAGGAAGTGAAGGAGGAGGAAGGTTGGGTCGGCATTTTGACCCTGAAATCCTGAGGGCCAGCATACGCTGGTTTACCAGCATCCGCTGGGGTTCTATTCTGCCATTTTCGTGCTCTTTCTTGAACAAGGCCAGCATACGCTGGGAAGCCAGCGTACGCTGTAGTTCGCTTCTGTCCTTTTCATGCTTTTGTCCCTGAACAAGCTACTGATCTATAAGACTAACACAAATTACATATTTTTCGAGGGTAACCATATATACATTCCCCTAGAAACCCACAAACTCAGGGAAACTCGGACAAGTGACTCGAAAAATACAAAAGAGAATTGAGGGAAAAAGAAGAATGTAGTTCTAAGTTAATGTTGTTAGCTTGACGATAGCAATGTCTTACTGAGATGCATCACCAAGATCAACTTGGGATTCTAATTTATCAAATTGATCACCAAGATGTGCTTTCAAACATTTTCTGTTGACCTTGAACTCTGTTTTGGTATTATCATCACGAATTTGGATAGCACCATGCGGAGAAACTTCAACAACCGTGTATGGACCGGTCCATCGGGACTTAAGCTTACCTAAAAAAAACTTAAGGCACGAATTGTACAATAATACCTGTTGACCAACAGAAAATTCTCGGCAGAGAATTTTCTTATCATGCAACCTCTTCGTTCGTTCCTTGTAGTGCCGTGCATTATCATAAGCGCTTAGGCAAAATTCCTCCATGGCTTCAAGTTGTAACATTCTCTTTTTGCCAGCTTTCTCAAGATTTAGATTTATCTGGCGGAGAGCCCAATAAGCCTTGTGTTCCAACTCAACCGGAAGGTGGCATGCTTTCCCATAAATCAATTGGTAAGGAGACATACCTATCAGGGTTTTGTAGGCGGTTCTGTAAGCCCATAATGCATCGTCTAGCTTGCTGGACCAATCCTTCCGTGATGGGTTGACAGTAGCCTCTAAAATTCTCTTGATTTCTCGATTAGAGACTTCAACTTGTCCACTAGTTTGGGGATGGTAAGCTGTAGCTATCTTATGTGTGACCCCGTATCTTGCTAGTGCATTTGCTAGTAGGTTGTTTCGAAAGTGTTTTCCACCGTCGCTGATAAGGACTCTTGGGGTGCCAAATCGACTAAAAATGTTCTTCTGAAGAAACTTAATCACTACCTTAGCATCATTGGTTGCAAGTGCAACAGCTTCTACCCATTTGGAGACATAGTCTACTGCAAGAAGAATGTAAAGATTTCAGTCAGACAAAACAAATGGACCCATGAAATCAATACCCCATATGTCGAATATCTCGACCTCCATAATGCCCGTCTGTGGCATCTCGTGACAACGGGAAATGTTGCCCATCCGTTGGCAGCGATCACATTTGCGTACAAACTCAGCGGCATCCTTAAAGAGCGTAGGCCAATAAAAACCACTTTGCAATACTTTGGCTGCTGTGCGTTCTCCTGCGAAGTGACCACCATAAAGAGAGGCATGACAGTGGTGTAGAATGAGCTCTTGCTCTTCTTGCGGTACACATCTCCTTAGTAGTTGATCCTTTCCTTGCTTGAACATGTATGGTTCATCCCAAACATAGTACCTGACATCACGCAAAAACCTTTTCTTCTTGTCGGAAGAAATGTTAGGAGGTATGATGTTGCTTACAAGGTAATTCACATAGTCAGCATACCATGGAATAGAAATGACATCTAAAACATACAACTGCTCATCCGGAAAAGATTCATTAATAGGAAAAGAGAATGTTACCGATGTGTGTTCTAGGCGTGAAAGGTGATCAGCCACTGGGTTGTCTGTACCCTTTCGGTCTCAAATTTCTATATCAAATTCTTGGAGAAGGAGGATCCATCTAATAAATCTTGGCTTAGCATCCTTCTTGTTGAATAGGTAACGAATAGCAGCATGGTTTGTGTACACCATCACCTTGCTACCGAGTAAATAAGCTCGAAATTTGTCGAGAGCAAAGATTACAGCAAGAAATTCCTTTTCTGTAGTCGCATAGTTAATTTGAGCATCGTCTAAAGTGCGACTTGCATAGTAAATGGCATAGAATCCTATAGTCTTTTTCTGACCAAGCACCGCCCCAACAGCATAATCACTTGCATCACACATAATTTTGAACGGGAGCTTCCAATCTGGAGATATGATTACTGGTGCCGACACAAGTGCTTTCTTTAGCTTGGTAAAGGCTTATTGGCATGCTTTGTCAAAAATGAACGGAGCTTCCTTCTCAAGCAACCTACAAAGAGGCTTAGTTATCTTTGAGAAGTCTTTAATGAAATGCCGATAAAACCTGGCATGTCCTAGGAAACTCCGTATTCCCTTGACATTTAACGGAGGTGGTAGTTTGTCGATGATCTCCAATTTGGCCTTGTCAACCTCTAGTCCATTGCTTGATATCTTGTGACCAAGCACCACGCCTTCTATCACCATGAAATGACACTTTTCCTAGTTAAGCACCAAGTTAGTCTCTTTGCATCGTTCAAGCACCTTACCCAAGTGTGATAAACATTCTTGATATGAATTTCCGAATACTGAGAAGTCATCCATAAAAATCTCAATCTGCCGCTCCACCATGTCCGAGAAAATAGCCATCATGCAACGCTGAAACGTTGCAGGTGCATTACACAATCCAAATGGCATGCGATGAAAAGCAAATGTACCGTATGGGCAAGTGAAAGTTGTCTTCTCCTGATCCTCTGGTGCAATGGCAATCTGGAGATATCCTGAGTAGCCATCCAAAAAGCAATAAAAAGTGTGTTCTGCCAACCTGTCCAACATCTGGTCAATGAATGGTAGTGGAAAATGATCCTTCCGAGTTGCCTTGTTGAGCTTTCGGAAGTCAATGCAAACTCTGTGGCCAACTACCATCCTTGTCAGTATGAGCTTATTATTAGCGTTGGAAATGACAGTGATGCCTCCTTTCTTCGGTACACATTATGTTGGGCTCACCCACTTCGAGTCTGAAATGGGGTAAATGATACCGGCATCAAGCCACTTGATAACTTCTTTTCTCACTACCTCCTTAAAATTCGGATTGAGTCTTCATTGTGCTTCCACTGATAGACTGAAATCATCCTCTAGAATAATTTTGTGCTGACAAAGCGAAGGACTAATCCCTTTTATATCTCCAAGTGTCCATCCAATAGCTTCTTTGTGATCGCCTACCAACTTGACAAGTTGCTCTTCTTGATCTTGATCCAATGAAGCAGAGATGATTATTGGCAATTTTTGATCTTCGTCTAAATAAGCATACTTGAGATGTGTTGGAAGTGACTTAAGCTCCAATTCCGGTGGTGCAATGGTAGATGACTGTAACTTAGGCCTTGGTATGTCATCTAGCTCCAATGATTCTGCCGTGCGTACCCATGCCACCCTTTCTCTAGAATCTTCGATGTTGTAAACATCCTCGCAAAGAATTTCTTGTACTTGCTCTTTTTCCTTCACAGAAACAATCTCATCCACAACATCAATCCGGTAGCAATCATCCTCCGCAGATGGGTACTTTGCTGCTTCAAACACATTGAACACAACCTCATCATCACAAACCTTAAACCGGAGCTCACCTTTTTCCACATCAATGCTTATCTTTCTGGTGGCTAGGAAAGGTCAACCAAGGAGGAGTGGTACATCTCGATCTTCCTCCATCTCCATGACAATGAAATCTACTGAAAAAATTAAAGTGTCCACCTTGACTAGCACATTCTCCACAATCCCCTTTGGTCTTGTTATTGAGCGATCGGCAAGTTGTAAGACTATCAAAGTGGACTTCATGTCTCCCAACCCAAGCCTTCAGAAAATTGAGAAAGGCATGAGGTTGATGCTGGAACCAAGATCAATCAATGCCTTCATGAATGTTTGATCTCCGATAGTATATGGAATAGTGAAACTTCCGGGGTCCTTCATCTTCTGAGGTAGCTCGTAGCTTAAAACCGCGCTACACCCTCTCGTTAAAGGAATAACTTCAAAATCGTCGATGCTCCGCTTCTTTGAAATAAATTCCTTTATCCACTTCCGGTATGTTGGCATTTGTTCAAAAGCATCAAGGAGCGGTATATTGATATGGAGATTCTTAAAAAGCTCCAAAAATTTGTGATAGCTTGGGTGCATGACTTGTTTGTTCAACCTTTGAGAGAATGGTGGTGGAGGGTACTTTCTTTCTTCTTTCTTCTCGGATAGCCTCTTTTCTTTTTTTCCTTCAGATTCCACACCCAGCGGACGCTGGGTCGCCAGCGTACGCTGCCTTTAGCTATTGCTCGATTGGTCTTCTTTCTCGGATAAACCCAGCAAACGCTGGTTGTCCAGCGTACGCTGCCCTTGGCTACTGCCAGAATGGTCTTCATTTTCAGGTGTTGGCTTGAGCTTGACTGCTTTGTCCAATGACTTATTTTCTCCAATGATAGGATTAACTTGTAGTTCCTCTTCCTCTTCCGCAACTATCTTCCTCGGTGGAGGGTTCACTTGAGTCTTCACCACATTCTTTCCCAAGTCCAAACCACTTCTAGTTGTTATTGCCTTGTAATGCTCTTGTTTGGTGGGAGGAACTTCGGTGTTGCTCGGAAGAGTTCCAGGTGGTCTTGTGTTGAGTTGTGATGCCAGTTGGCTGATCTGTATTTTAAAATTTCGAATTGTTGCTTCATGGCTCAACACTTGCTTGCGCAACTCATCTTCTCCTCGTCAATCTTGCGGAGGTGGTCCTTGTTGCTGCCACCTTTGTTGATATGGTTGAAATTGCTGAGGTGGAGGACCTTGTACATTTCCACCTCCGTAAGACAGTCTCGGATGTTGAGGTACCTGCTGTCCTACATTGTTCTTCCATGAAAAATTTGGGTGATTTCTCCAACCCAGGTTATACGTACTGGAATATGGATCATTATTCCTATTAGTATTACCCACAAAATTGACAGGCTCAGCGATTAATGAACAAGTATCTATGCTATGCGATCCAGTACAAATTTCACAAACCTGAGAAGATGAAGTTGCTTGCAATGACATTGATCCTTGCACTAGTTGTGTAAGAGTTGCAACTTGTGCTTTCAAAGCATTTACCTCATCATTGTCTTGTACACTAGCAACTGTTCTTCTCTCGGTTCGATCTCCCCAATCATGGTTGTTAGTTGCCATGGCTTCAATGATTTGGAAACTATCAGCTTCTGACTTGTTTGTCAAATCCCCTCCGGCCGCTGCATCTAGGTTGACTCGAATTTGCGGCTCACATCCATTGTAAAATGTTTGGATAAGCATCCATTCTGGTATCTGATGATGTGGGCATTCGCGAAGTAGTCTCTTGAAGCGATGCCAAGCCTCGTACAACGATTCACCACCTAGCTGTTTAAATTGAGAAATCTTATTATGCAGTTGAGTGGTTTTACCTGGAGGATAATATTTTTCCAAGAACTTGTCGGCAAGCTCGTCCGATGTTGTGAAGGTGCCGGCTGGAAATGAATCTACCCACTCCCTAGCATCATCTTTCAAACTATACTTGAATAGTCGAAGCTTGATGGCATCTGGTGTGACACCATTGTACTTCACTGTCGAACAATGATCCTCGAAGTTTCGGATGTGCTTTGCTAGATTTTCTGAGGGATAACCTCCAAATTGGTCTTTTTCAACCATTGAAAGGAGGTTGCTCTTGATCTCGAAATTGTTCGCCTCCACGCTTGGATACTCAATGCTTGATCGAAGGTCAACAAGCCTTGGGTGTGACTTTTGTCTCATGGCGGCAGGAACTACTCATCGATCACCCATCTCTTCTATATGTAAGTTTCTTCTCCTGATTTGTCGAATAGTTCGTTCAATCTCCGAATCTTGCTCAAGAAGAGGTTGGTTCTCACGACGAGTATTTGGCATTCACCTCCTGTACTTGTATGGTACTATAACACTCAACAGAGAGGATTAAATGCACCAAGTAACAATGAAACAAGTAACAAAACTTAGTCTCAAAATTAAGAACACTAGTTCTAATATTAACAAAAACAACTTTCAAACTCAAAATTCCCCGGCAACGGCTCTAAAAACTTGATGCGTGTCTAACTAGGATCAATTATACGTGCAAGAATCACACGATTGCACAAGTAATATCGTGATAAGTAGGATCGTCTCCACAGGGAATAGCAGATGAAAATTGTTTGTCAAGTATGAGTTTATGCGTTCCTAGATCTTAAGCTAAGCGAACGGATCGTTGGGTTGATGATCTAACACTATTACTACCAATGATGTCACAAAATCTCAAGGTTGTTAATCTCGATCTTTTAATGGCACTTCTAAACTACAAACTCGATATCACCACGAACCTAAGTTTGTCAGGCCTAGATTCATTAACAACATCAAGTTGAGATAAGCGTATGAAAGCTATGATCTAAACCAAGTTGTCATCCTTGATCATCGAATAAGCATTCATTTAATTGGAATTAATTAAGAACATCAACAAAAGAGATAATCTTAAGAACCAAGCAAAGGAAAGTACCTTGATGAAACCAAATCCAAAGTTGTTATGGAATTCTTAAGAACAATACAAGAACATAAAATGAAATCTAAAAAATCAAGTTCTAGCTTGGAGGTTTTTTTCTAAGCTCTTGATGATCTCCCTTTTTCTTCTCCAAGTTGGTTTGTAATGGCAGCCTACTCCCCTTCTTGTCCTCTCTCGTGAGTGCTTGCCACCCAAGCAATAGACCAAGTTAAGTAGGAAGTTTGGTGAGGTATTTCTTTAGGTTCTCTGTCGGGGGTCAGCATACGCTGGGAAGCCAGCACACGCTGGGGTTGCATTCTGCCCCTTCTCACTTCTTTCTCGCTTCTGGCTCGGACGAGGCCAGCGTACGCTAGGATGCCAGTGTACACTGGGGTTAGCTACTGCCCCTTTCTTCTCTTTCTTGCTTTACCTCCTCAAGCCAGCCCTGCGAATGCTGGGTGGCTAGCGTTCGCTGGCCTAGCATTCTGCCCCCCATCGTTCTCTTGCCTTCAAGCATCTACTCGTCGCCCAACTCATTGCACAAGTCCACCGATCTTTGCTCCAAGTCCTCGAATGCTCCGAAACACCTACAAAACACACAAAAGCAACAGACAATCTTCTCCTTGACAAAACAAACCAAATTAAACAAAATGTAGACAAGACTCGACTAAACATTTCCTAAAACATGATGAAAACTTAACAAACTAAGACTAAACGAATGCATGTTCTCACATGCATCACAGGGGACAAGAGAAAATGCTCACCTAACTTCCCATTTAGCTTGGTCTTTTGCTTGGTTGGCAAGTACTAAGGGAGGACGATAAAAGGAGTGAGAGGAGGCAGAGAACAACAACTTTGGAGAGGGGAGGAACATCCATTCTTAGACTAGCAACCTCCAAGTTCTAGATTTGATTTGTTAGATTTATTTTGTGTTCTTAAGACAAGAAGGCTGTAAGCAACATTTGAATCATTGATCAAGAAGGTACTTTCATTCTCATTAGCAAGGAGTTTTGTTGTTATATACAATCTCTTTATTATTGTTGTTTGATTAATTGATTGTGTATATGTTCATGAGTCAA
>SOPF01027149.1:35789-70974 GCA_012979155.1 Hypericum perforatum | reverse complement strand
AAAAAAAAAAATTCCAGTTAATCCTGATAGCTATATCGAGTTGATCAATTTTTTATAGCATTTTTAAGAGTTTAACCACCAACTTTTTTAACCATTATTTAACATTTTCATAAAAAACAATATCTTTAGTTGTTATAACTTAATCAAGTTGTCGGTTCAAATAATTAAATATGTCAATATTTGTTTAAAATTTAATTTTTTTTAATTCTTTTAGCAGACTCGAGACCTACAACATTCACAATAATTGTTGTGTCTCGATGCACTAAAAATAGAACCACCGCCATGCCCATGTGTAGGAACATGAATGCACTTGGTGAGTGGCTTAGACGAGCCTCTCTCATCTCATGGAATTTTGGATGGAACCTAATTATCTTTTTCCTCGTGAATCCATGTGGCGGACCACCTGGCACATACATGATAGAAGAACAATCCATAGACATGTGCCACGTGTTTGCGAGAAGGGTCGGCATTTTAATCTTTTTAACTAGATATGGGCCCCCGATAACTTATACCCCAACCCAACAACGAGGAATACCCACCCAGCCCATCAAATAATTAATGTTCATCTTTTTAACTAGACTCCAGTTACCACTTACCTGAGCTATTATTATGTGCACCTTATATTAAATTTATCTGAAGAAAATGAAGCTCTTAATTCGAAAAATTCGATGAAAATAATTTATGTATTTGACATGAGATTCTCATGAATATGAACATCTACAGGAACATTAGTTCAGTTCCCCATCACTAGTACATTGGTGTTCATCCCAATTGCTTCAAGTTTAGAAAGTCAAAGCTTGACGACGTTGATCAGTTCGTCAGCTTATTTTTAGCAGCATATAAATGTGATCCGGTGCATTTTCCAGTGCCATATTGTGTGTTCATTCATCTTTGAATTTTAAGAATGTGAGCCTGATGCGTCGCAAATAACTTTTGTAAGAAAATTAATGCATGACAATTATGAGAAGTTTTGCCACTTGAGGCTCTGTAGAGCCCAGTAGGTGGTGGTGGTTGCGGTTGGAGCGGCTAATCATTTGATATATATTGCTCCTTGCATCGTAAATTATATTGACTAATATATATTTACTACATGGTTAAAATGCGAGAAAACGCACCTCATTTTCTCGTTTATTAGTCCAATCAATATTTACTTTCGTCATCTGATTTAAAGTACATGTTCTCTTCGACTAATACTGTCGCAGTCCCTCAATTCCGATCCCATCAAATGCAGTGTGGTATTTGGTAATTTGAACCAAACACTTACCCAAAAAAAATCTGGTAAATTATTTATGTCAAGATTTATATCTTGTAATTAAGGTTCCATATCTTTGCTAACATACCAACATAGAACAAGTAATTTTGGAAATCAAATATTTTATATCCAATGACTGTAATTACGTTAAATTTCATAAAATTTTCGAGTTCTATCAATGTTTTTTCTAGTAACGAAATTTCATAAAATGCCTATTTGGTATCCCCTCGGAAAGAAAAATCCGCGGAAGTCCGTTTGGGGAGCGCGACGACAGGTCGCCCACCAAAACGCCCACGCCCACGCACACGCACGCACCTCCGAGCTCATTTACCCCGTCTCTCCGGCTCACCAGAAACCCCGACCTCTCTCTTCGCGACTGCGATTTCCAAACCCCACAACCAATATATAAATATATATATTTATATTATTTCTGCTTCCGGTTAAGCTGGTCTTCTCTAGTAACCGCCTCTTCCGTATCTCTATCTGCCCTAATCTCCATTTCTCTTCCGCGATGGGAAAAAACGTAATTTCCGACGACGAAGGTAACCGTCCTCCCCCCGCGCGCGAATCTATCCCCTACCGAAACCCTAAATTTTTCCCCCGGGTCGTTCCATAACCCTAAAGTAACCTCCTCTTTCTTTTGTGTTCGCAGATGAGCTCGAGATCGAAGAGCCGGAGGGGGAGCCCGTAGACGAAGAGGACGACGCGGCGCCCGCTCGCCGTTACAATGACGGCGACGACGAGGATGAGGACGACGGTATGGTTTAGAGTTCAGCTTCTGTTTCACATGCACTTGGCGCTTTTGTGTTATCTAGGGTTTGATGTCGGGGGTTTCTGCAGAGGAAGGGCAAGATGAGTACGAGCAGGATGACTTCATTGTTGACGATATCGATGAAGAAGAACCGGGTGAGGAAGAAGAGAAGGCCGACAGTGACGAGGAGAAACATAAGAAGAGAAAGAAAAAGAAGAAAAGGTCTTGCGGTCTTTATCTTTGTAATAAAATGATTTAGGAAGCAAAATTGGAAATGCAATTCTTTTACACGCGAAAAATCGTATTCGTTTCTGGTCCCTGACAACATATAATTTTTGCCTGTTTTAGAGAAGTGGAAGACCTTGATGAAGATGACTACGAGCTCCTTCGAGACAATAATGCCTTCCATCGCCGACCTAAGGTTTTGTTGTTTGCAATATTTTACCTTTTGCTACAGATTCTTCAGAATCCCTTTTTCGCCGACTATGAGCTCCTTACTCTTTTCCTTCATTTTATAAATTGATTCCAGGACAACAAAAAGTTTAAGCGGTTGAAAAAAGCTCAGAGGGACGTGGATGGCTTTGAGCATTCTGAAGATGAGTTCGATGGAATTGGTGAAGGTGGGAGAACTGCAGAGGAGAAACTCAAGCGCTCATTGTTTGGCGACGATGAAGGCACAATCCCGCTCTAGTTGTTCCATTCATTCCTGGTATTCAAATTGATAGTGATTGTTCAGATTTTCTTAACTTTTTTGCTTCATGTGTGTAGGACAATATGAAGATATTCCTGAGGAGGAGGAGCAAGTTGAAGAGGAGTTGGATGTTGGTGAGGATGACGACATGGCAGACTTCATTGTGGATGAAGATTATGTTGATGAGAATGGAGCACCAGTGAGGTAAGTCATACGTCTCTGAGATGGGTGAGTTGTATTGCATGCTGTTATCTTATTAACTGTATGTTTTTAAAAATTCTGTAGAAAAAAAACTGTTAAGGGAAGAAAATATAAGAAGGCAGAAGGAGTCTCTTCATATGCTATTAATGAAGCTCATGAAATATTTGGGGATGTTGATGAACTTCTTCTAAAGCGTAAGCAAGGGATGGAACACACTGAATGGAGCGAGGAAAAGCTAGAAGATCAATTCGAACCATCCATCCTTTCTGAAAAGTACATGACTCAGAATGATGAGAAGATCAGGGACACTGACATTCCTGAAAGGATGCAGGTTTCTTATTCATATGAAAACTTTTATTGAAGTTTTTCTTGCTATCGTTGATTTAACCCGTTATTTTGTTCAATTTCAGCTTTCTGAAGAAAGTACTGGCCATCCCCCAACAGAGAATATTATCCTACTCGAAGAAAGTGCTTGGATACTCAAGCAACTTAATAGCGGAATTGTACCTTTCTGTGGTCAAAGTCAAACGGAGTATGCAGAAAAAGGGGCTGAGCTGTCTATAAGCAAGGCTGACTTATATGAATTTCTCTGTTTACACAATGTTCAAAAGATGGATGTCAGTATGATGTGATTTATCTCTATATTGATTTGAACCCGGTGCTTTCCCTGACACATAACATCCTTTCTATCTGCTAGATTCCATTTATAGCCATGTACCGAATGGAGGAATGTTCCAGCCTTTTAAAAGATCCCGTGAGTCAGGGAATTGATGACATGAATCAGGAACATTCTGGTGGAGCGTCTTTGCTCAAGTGGCATAAGGTTTTAATCTTATCTTGAAACATTGAAGTGTTCATGAGGGCCTCCACGGAAAAAGGGTTTTTAATATTTATCACGAACTTTGTGAAATTTAAATGCCTGTCTACTTCCTCGCAGATGCTTTGGGCGATTCAGGACTTGGATAGGAAGTGGCTACTTCTTCAGAAACGGAAAGCCGCTCTGAATTTGCACTACCATAAACGGTTTGATGAAGAGAAACGTCGCATTTATGACATAACAAGATCAAATCTGAATGAGCAGATCTTCGAATCCATCTGTAATTCGCTCAAGAATGCAGAATCTGAGAGAGAGGTGGATGATGTAGACTTGAAATTTAACTTGCATTTCCCTCCTGGTGAAGTGGATGTGGATGAAGGAAAATATAAGCGACCAAGAAGGAGATCACATTACAGCGTTTGTAGTAAAGCTGGCTTTTGGGAAGTTGCAAGCAAGTTTGGTTGCAGTGCTGAGCAACTAGGAAATTGCTTGTCCTTGATTAGAGTGGCAAGTTCACATACCTTTTTATTGTTTGTGCTTTCCTGTTGATCATTTGTGAGTAGTAGTCATATTCTGTTGCTTAATTTGTTTAGGGGGAAGAATTGGAGGATGCCAAGGAAACACCAGAGGAGGTGGCTTCCAACTTTACATGCAACATGTTTGAGACTCCCCAAGAAGTTTTAAAAGGGGCTAGACACATGGTAAAATTTTCCCATCTTATGTTGCTCCAGGGATTTTTTTTAATGTCTGATCTATTTATTTTTCATGATAACTGGTGTTATATTACTGTCTTTCATGGCTGAATGAATTTTTTTTTGGCAATTGGCGTTGCAATCTTGTCATTATTCATATCACTGTGTAAACTCCTAATTTTGTTTCAGGCTGCTGTTGAGATAAGTTGTGAGCCATCTGTCAGAAAGCATGTCCGCGGTACGTACATGGATCATGCTACAGTTTCCACTGTTCCAACAGCTGATGGAAGGGTGGCAATTGATGCCTTCCATCAGTATGCAAGCATTAAGTGGTTACTTAACAAGCCAATTAGAGAATTTAATGATGTACAGTGGCTACTTATCCAAAAGGCTGAAGAGGATAAACTTCTTCAAGTGACTTTCAAGCTGCCAGAAGAAACCATGGGTTCTTTGATGAATGAAATAAAAAATTATTATTTAAGCCCAGGAGTGAGCAAATCTGCTCAGTTGTGGAATGAACAAAGGGAGTTAATATTGCAAGATGCTTTCCATGGATTTTTGTTGCCATCGATGGAGAAAGAAGCTAGAGCCTTGATGGCAACCAAGGCCAAAACCTGGGTACTTTGGGAGTATGGAAAGGCTTTGTGGGATAAGGTTTCTGTTGGGCCATTTCAAAGAAGAGATCATGATATTACATCAGATGATGAAGCTGCACCGAGAGTTATGGCTTGTTGCTGGGGCCCTGGGAAGCCAGCAACAACTTTTGTTATGTTGGACTCATCAGGTGAATTGCTTGACATACTTTATACAGGTGCCCTCACATTACGATCCCAAAATGTTAACGACCAGCAACGCAAGAAAAATGACCAGCAACGTCTTCTGAAGTTCATGATGGATCATCAACCCCATGTGGTGGTTTTAGGAGCTGCAAATTTGTCTTGCACCAGGCTGAAGACTGACATCTATGAGGTGACATTTCCTGTCCATTCTATATTCTCTCTCTAACATTGTTACTTAAATGTGTTTTCTTCCATGGTGAGCACTACTCGTTAGGTCCTCACTTAATTTCAATTTCTTGACATGAGATTTTAACTGTCTAGTTGTCATCCTATTCATCTACTGCAAGCATCCAATTCAATCATTTTATACCCTTGCAACTGCTGTGAACAGATCATTTTTAAGATGGTGGAGGAAAATCCTAGGGACGTGGGAAATGAAATGTCAGACATAAATATTGTGTATGGGGATGAGTCTCTTCCTCGCCTTTATGAAAATTCTCGGATATCTGCAGACCAATTTCCTGCACAACCAGGTAAAGTTCCTCTAGTTTTTTTGTATTATCTATTTGTTGATGAGACATATGATGGTGACTTGTGTTCTTGTGTCTATAGGGATTGTAAAACGTGCTGTAGCTCTAGGCCGGTATCTTCAAAACCCATTGGCTATGATTGCCTCTCTCTGTGGACCAGCAAGAGAGATTTTATCTTGGAAGCTCAGTCCTCTGGAGAATTTTCTCACAGCTGATGATAAGTATTCGATGATTGAGCAGATTATGGTAGACGTCACAAACCAAGTGGGCCTTGATATTAATCTGGCGACAGGCCATGAGTGGCTATTTTCCCCTTTGCAGTTCATCTCAGGTTTTGGGCCCCGAAAAGCAATATCTTTGCAGAGATCCTTGGTAAGAAGTGGAGCTGTTTACACCAGGAAGGATTTCTTGACTACCCATGGTTTAGGCAAGAGAGTGTTCTTGAATGCAGCAGGCTTTCTACGTGTTCGACGAAGTGGGCAGGCTGCTAGTTATACCCAATTCATGGATTTGCTGGATGACACAAGGATAAATCCGGAATCCTATGGTCTGGCTCAGGAGATGGCCAAAGTTGTTTATGAAACAGAAACAGGCGAGGCAAATGACGAAGAAGCACTGGAGATGGCGATTGAACATGTGCGGGATTGTCCTAATTTGTTGAAAAAGCTTGATCTTGATGATAATTCACCTGGATCTTATGTTAAAGTTAAGAATCGTGAAAATAAGAAGGAAACTTTGAAATATATAAGAAAAGAGTTGATTCAGGGTTTCCAAGATTGGCGCAAGCCATATAAAGAACCAAGTCAGGATGAGGAGTTCTACATGATTTCTGGCGAAACAGACGAAACATTGGCAGAAGGTAGGATTGTACAGGCCACAGTCCGCAAGGTTCTTGGGCCTCGAGCAATTTGCGCCCTAGAATCTGGGTTAACTGGGATACTTATGAAAGAAGATTATGCTGATGATTGGAGGGATATTCCGGAGCTATCTGACAGACTGCACGAGGAGGACATTCTCACTTGCAAGATCAAATCGATTCTAAAGAATAGGTATCAAGTTTTCTTAGTCTGTAGAGAAAGTGAGATGAGAAGCAATAACCATCAACATCCTGGAAAACTTGATAAATATTACCATGAAGATCGAAGCAGTCTGCGCAGTGATCAAGAAAAAGCTCGCAATGAAAAGGAGCTGGCTAAGAAACATTTCAAGCCTAGGATGATTGTTCATCCCCGATTTCAGAATATTACAGCTGATGAGGCCATGGAGGTATGTATTCTCTTCAAGATAATGTATGTTTGGATCTGATCTTGTTTGGTGAACAAGCAAGCAACTAAATTAATTGACTTGTTAGAACTTACTTATCAATTTGGAAATTCTGGAATGAAGTATTGATTTCTACTGTTATCTGCCTGGCAAAAAATGTTACTTGTGTCATTTTATTGCTAGGTGCACTTTTTGTTTGGTTTTAATTTAATAATTTTGGATTATTAATTTAATATTAGATGTCTACCTTGTTTTACATGCTAGTGTCCTATGTTTGAATAATAGCCTTCTCTCTTTGATCACTTCCTTCTTTATGCTATCTTGTAAAAAGCTGTTAGCATTTTCCTGTTTTTGGAAGTGAAGCGAAAGGCTGAATTCCAAAGTTCATTGTTGAATCTAATCTGACTGTTTGTGTATTGTCTACGTAGTTCTTGTCTGACAAGGAGCCTGGGGAAAGTATTATTCGTCCGAGCTCTCGTGGACCATCCTTTTTGACTCTCAGTCTGAAGGTTCACGATGGTGTTTATGCTCACAAGGACATTGTTGAAGGTGGAAAAGAGCATAAAGACATTACTAGTTTACTTCGTCTTGGGAAGACACTTAAAATTGGAGAGGATACGTTTGAGGATCTGGATGAGGTTAGCTCTTCCCAATTTTCTATCCAACCCTTCCTGCATCTGCTATTACACACATCTTTTTTTTCTCCTATGTGGAATAATATGAAACCTCTACTTTTTTTCTTTCATATTTAATTTAGGTGATGGATCGATATGTTGATCCCCTAGTGGGCCATCTCAAAGCTATGCTGAGCTATCGCAAGTTTAGAAGGGGCAACAAAGCCGAAGTTGATGATCTTCTTAGATCAGAAAAGTCCGAATTTCCCTTGAGAATAGTTTATGCCTTTGGCATTTCTCATGAACATCCAGGCACATTTATTTTAACTTACATCAGGAGTTCAAATCCCCATCACGAGTACATTGGTGTTTATCCCAAAGGTTTCAAATTTAGAAAGCGAATGTTCGAGGACATCGATCGCCTGGTTGCTTATTTTCAGCAGCATATAAATGATCCTGTGCATGATTCGGGACAATCAATCAGATCAGTGGCAGCAATGGTACCGATGAAAGACCAGTCTTTTGACAGAGACCGCTCTTCACATCATAGAACAGGTAATATTAATTATGATTTATGGGTTACATATTCCACCGGAAGTAAAATGCAAACTTAAAAGAATTGCCCATGTCTATAATTTCTTTATGTTAAGTGTTAATCTTAATGATTGTGTATGTATTAACAAAGCCGATGCTGCCTTCCAATAACTTCTGTGTCAGTTTCGAGTTAAACAAGGAATTCTAATGTGCAGTTGGAATAGAAACCGTTTAAGAACCTCTTGGACTAAATACCAAGAATAGGTTAGTATAGTCATTTTCTTTCTCTGAGTGCGACTGGAGCACCATCATGTTAGGTAACTCCATTTTTTTAATTATTTCCTGAAAGCTGGGTTGATTAATAGTTATAAACGAGTTCTAATAGTTGTAATTATTCCCAACATCTTAAAAGTAGCGCATGAGTGTAACATGTTCAAGGTTGTAAATATTTGTCCTCCATACTGTGCTTGCTCGAGGTCGCTGCTCAGTTGTTGCTGTTATCTGTGTCTTAACTAACTATGTGATTCCACTAGAACTGAGGTTAGCAAATTTCTGAGTTTAACTCTAGGATAGTATTCTCATCTTTTGAATAATCATACGTTTCTAGTTCTGCCTACTTTAGTTTTCCGTCACGTTTTATGAGATTTTTAAGGAAGACAAGTGCCTTCTGATCGTCCAGAATAGAATCTCTTCTTGGTGCACATTATGTGAATTTACTTCAATTATGATTGGTTTATAAATGGGAATGCCGGGTTTCTTCCATGCTTGATTGTTACAGGCAGAGATGCTGGTAACCGAGACAGTCAACCTGGTGGGTTCCGTGGGCGTGGGCGCGGCCGTGGGCGAGGTTCATACAATGGTACGAGAGGAAATGACACAGGGAATGACAGACAGGACTCTGGTTATGATAATCCGAGATGGGGCTCAACATCCAAGGATGGTGATGGAGGCTGGGGTAGTGCAAAAGCCAACAACTCACCTGTCAAGGAAGCATTCGCCAGTGGTTGGGGAGCTGGAGGTGGGGAAAGCAGCGCTGGCGCTGGTGAATGGGGACGTGAAAGTGCCGCTGGCGGTGGAAGTAGCAGTTGGGGCGGCGGTAGTAAAGGGAGTGGTTGGGGTGATGGCGGAAGCGGAGGAGGTAATGATGATAACAACGGGTGGGGTTCTCAGAAAAGTTCAGGAGGGGCGAAGGCCGACGATGGGTGGTCCACAGGAGCCGGCACCGGTGGACGCGGCGGTGGTTGGTGACGTGACAGGCAGAGGTTTTTGTTCTCAATGTATGGGAAACCACCAGCAGGGTAGTTGTAGGTATCAAATGGCTCTTGCGTCCTTAAATTATGGGTACTATCGGGCAAACTCTTGTAAGGTATTTTCTGGGGGCCGAGTTTTTTCCGGTTGGTTGATCTTTCTTCCAATATAAACCTATTTATATATTACGGGTGTTAAATCTCTATAGTGGCTGGAAAATTGCAAATACATCTTCATTAAGACAACGGGAGTTTATGATACTGTATCGGGCATATTCTAAAAGTCGTAAATACGACATCCAAAGTTTTATTCGAGAGATGCCAAAAAAAAGATCATATCCTTGTTGGTTCAACTGCGAAGTAGTTCCACAATTTTAATAAAACAAAATATTTTAGAGATATATGTGAATAACTATTTTCCCGAGTAATATTGAGAAATATCACCGAAAAGAAAACAAGCCTCAAACGAAATTTCAAACAGATAAATGGCAACTGATCAATATTCAATACAGATCCTTTTTTCAACTCTTCAAAAGTGAAAAAATAATGAAAAATAAATACAAAAATTCAAAAAATATCTGGACTAAAGTGTGAAGTAATACAAACATCAAGGACTTCGGAGTAATAGATTTATAACGACGAAAGTGTAAAGGCCTAAAGGGTAAAAAGTAAAAAGTAAAAAGTAAAAAGCACCCGTAGACGTACCTGTAATATAAATAAGCCTTTCTTCCTCCACTCCATTTTCGGCCATCTAGGGTTTTCTGAAATCACAGTCGCAAAATCTCTCTCTCTCTCTCTCTCTCTCTCTCTCTCTCTCCAAGTAAAACGATGACAGCTCAGACTCAAGAAGAGCTTCTCGCTACTCACCTCGAACAACAGAAGCTCAACGTACTCTCTCTCTCTCTCTCTCTGATTTGATTTTGATTTTTGAGCGGTTTCTTTCGGTTTCTGCGAAGGTTCAGATTGATCTGACGGTTAATTTTTGATTCGGAGAATTAAATTAGATTAGATTAATGTTCGACCTTTTTTATATGTTACTCTCTGTAGATTCAGATGGTCAAGTTGTTCTTTGTTGTGTGTGAAATGTTTGTGAAGATATATGTTTTTTTTATTATCTGTAGCCTGATGAGCCGGTGCTGGAGGATGAAGACGAGGAGGAGGAAACTGATGACGATGAAGATGACGATAAGGATGATGAAGATCTTGAAGGTGAGAAACAACTGACATTTGACAAACTTAGGTTTGGGTGAGCAGTTTTAGATTTTTCGGCTATAAGAATCGAGGCGAGAAGAGAAATGTTTAAACGATGACAGTGAGTTGTTGAACGTTGGTGCTGTTTATGGTTTTTGAGTTGACCGATGTGACTGGTTCTTGCAGGTGGAGGCGAATTAAGCGGGAGGTCCAAGCAAACCAGGAGTGAGAAGAAATCTCGCAAGGCAATGTTGAAACTTGGGATGAAGCCGATCCCCGGTGTCAGTCGAGTCACCGTCAAGAAGAGCAAAAATGTCGGTGCCCTTATTTGAACCTATTGTTACATTCATTTGAGCTCGGTGAATCACGCTTTGGTTTTTCTGTGTAGATCATGTTTGTCATCTCGAAGCCAGATGTTTTCAAGAGCCCGACTTCTGACACGTACATTGTGTTTGGGGAGGCAAAGATTGAGGATTTGAGCTCGCAATTGCAAACTCAAGCTGCAGAGCAATTCAAAGCACCTAATCCAAGCACCACGGCGTCCAAACCAGAGTCATCGTCCATAGCTCAGGATGATGACGAAGATGTGGATGACACTGGCGTGGAGCCCAAGGACATTGAGCTGGTGATGACACAAGCTGGGGTTTCACGTTCAAGGGCCGTGAAGGCACTCAAGGCTGCCGATGGTGATATCGTCTCGGCCATCATGGAATTAACGACCTGAGACTTATCCTAGGGAAAGAAGCAATATGCTTCAATTCCGAACCCCTTTTGTTACTTCTTGTGCCTTTGGATATTTGCAGAGTTTGATATGTAGTTCACTTTGGGTCTTTACATGTGTTCCTTGTCTCGTTGCATAATAGACCCACTTTGGTGTTACAGTTCCGGAATCCGGATATGTAATAGACAGTAAAATATGAGTGGTTTTCTGGATTTGGAGTTTATTCAAACATAGCGCCGTTTTTTTGGGGTTAAAACTATTTGGCGTCCGAGCCAATTAGTCATATTATGCCTCAGAAGGCTTTAGGTGTGCATAAGCCCCGTCGTTATTTTCCGGGAGCAACCGACTATTTAGCATTCCTTCGATTTGGCTCTTCACTTTTGAATTGTGTAGGTTAGTACATGAGAAACAAGTATAATCGAGTATAATTTCTCCTCACGTAAATAAATTGGTCAAATTCCAGTATGCCACGACACAAATCCGGCAATTTTGTTAAGAAAATGTGGCAAGTGATAATCGAAGACACTTTTTTATGTACTTTAGAGAGGACCATTACTTGAAAAAGATACTAGTAAGTGGTAACTATGACAAGATTTTAGGCATACGAAGTGTTATTTCTGGCCCAAAACACATGTAAGATGGCAGCTAAAAAAGATATAGACCATCTAAATCTCACCCTTGGAGGCTTCCGCTGTGAACCAGGCTCCTCTGGTATTAAGGGTTCTCCTTGTGTCGGAAAAAACTACTAAGGTTGAAGCTCCAAGTTACCGCGGGTTTGTTCTATTCTATTTCACGCAACTGTGTGTTAACATAATTGCTCATAACATTTACCCATTGGATTAGATAGTTAATTATTTAGGAAATGTTCACAGTGGCTTCAGCTGTCGCTTCATGATTTCTTCCTTTTTAGAGCAAGCATCTCCAAAGCAATATTTGTTCAATGTTCCTATTTTGATGCTGTACTTCCCACTGCCGATTGTTAGTTCAGAGTCGAGAATTGTCGGAACTTATTTAAGGGGTGGTTAGGTGTTTTTTTCATTTGGGGTAATTCAAGTTAGTTACTACTTGAACCAAACCCCGGTTGACACAGGTAACCATAGTGGTTACCTGTGTGAGGCGTGGAAGTAGCTACCTATTTGTAAAATTATGCAAAGATACAGTAGCTAAGAGAGCCCCTGCGAAGCCGAGACTGTGTTTTGAAGAATTAGTATAATGATCGTGTTTTGAATGTTGAGCTTTTTGATTGTATCCGTGACTTGGTTGTTGTTAGAATATTAGTTTAATTCTGTTTGATTGTTCATCTGCATCAGGCGGACCCGTTTATTAATGGCTGCAGCTTCCGCAGCGGCTAACCGGATACATGTCTTCTGGCATGAGGGCATGCTGAACCATGATGCAGGCACAGGTGTGTTTGACACGGGTGGCGATCCGGGTTTCCTTGATGTCCTAGAGAAGCACCCTGAGAACCCTGATAGAATCAGGAACATGGTTTCCATCCTCAAGAGAGGGCCCATTGCCCCTTTCGTTACTTGGCATTCCGGAAGACCTGCTCATGTGTCCGAATTGCTCTCTTTCCATTCTGAAGGCAGGTTCCCTTTTCTTTCTTGTTTGTTATTCCTCTCTTGTGGCAGCTTCTCTTTTTAAGTGACTGATCCTTTGGATCACTCTGTCGATGTAACTTATGGATCTTACAACAATTGCTTAAATGTGATGTTGTTGTTGGGTAGAGTTAAATTATGTTTCTTTATGCTTGTCATGGAATTTGAATAACGATCTTCGTTCAAAATTTGCAGAATACATAAATGAATTGGTCAAAGCAGATGGTGAAGGAGGGAAGATCATGTGTCCGGGGACTTTTTTAAACCCTGGCTCATGGGATGCTGCCCTTCTTGCTGCTGGAACTACATTATCAGCAATGAAGCATGTACTCGACGGGAACGGAAAAGTTGCATATGCACTGGTTAGGCCTCCGGGTCACCATGCTCAACCTACACAAGCCGACGGATACTGCTTTCTTAACAATGCTGGTCTGGCCGTTCAGCTCGCTTTGAGTTCGATACGCGGAAAGGTTGCAGTCATCGACATTGACGTTCATTACGGCAATGGCACCGCAGAGGGGTTCTTCCAATCGGATAGAGTACTTACCATATCACTTCACATGAATCATGGTTCGTGGGGGCCGTCTCATCCGCAAAATGGATCTGTTGATGAACTTGGTGAAGGGGAGGGCTTTGGTTACAATTTGAATATACCACTGCCCAACGGCACAGGTGACAAGGGATACGCGTACGCCTTCAACGAACTGGTGGTTCCAGCTGTGAACAAATTTAAACCTGACATGCTCGTCTTTGTCATCGGCCAAGATTCAAGTGCGGTAAGTTCGTTTTTGCCCTGTCTATTAATGTTCAAAACAGATGTTTTAGTAGCTGTGGAGTTACATCGCTTCTGTGACTGTAGTTTGATCCGAACGGAAGACAATGCCTGACTATGGATGGCTATCGGGAGATAGGGCGTATTGTTGCAAACTTGGCAGATATTCACAGCGGTGGCCACCTTATGATCGTTCAAGAAGGTGGATACCAAGTCACATACTCCGCTTACTGTCTTCATGCAACACTTGAAGGTGTCCTCAACCTTTCTGCACCTCTTCTGGATGATCCTATCGCATACTACCCAGAAGATGAGGCATTTTCGATGGAAGTCGTCAATTCCATCAAGAAGTACCATACAAAGGTCATACCATTTCTCAAGGAAGATTAAACTAAAGGTACAAACTTTGAGGATCTCTGATGCATTTAACCATATAGTTACTTTAACTAAGAAATCTATGTTGTCTCAAGAGTGGCAAGAATGCGAGAAGCTGGAAACAAATGTTCTATACAGGAAATCCTCGTCATTCTATCTTTTCCTTAACTGTGTGGAGGCTCATGTTATTTGATCAGGGTCTTTGTAGTTTTTTTTTCTAAGTTGCAAATATATTATAATTATGCAATCCAATTAAGAATAATCTTATTAACAAAAAAATGTATCTTGAAGATCCTGAGTTGCGAGCCGGGCTATGGAACTTGAGAGTTGACTAGTAAACTATCACGAATTGATATTAACAGAACCTTAATAGTTCTGTCAACCTTGGTGTTGGATCACCGAACAAGGAAGCTGTTGTTTGGATCCATTTTTGTTGAAGAAGCATATTCTTGGGCATATTCTTGCCATTCGTTGATGATCCGGTGGTCAACGTCGACATGATTTTCCAAGTTGTTGGATGTAGTACTGGAAATTATTTATATGGATTGGAGTGTTTGTTTTTGCTGTATATGGCAATGAACTAAAGTAAAAGACAATTTGTGATGAAAGCACAGAGAAATGCCTAGTAACAGTAAAAATTGGTGAACAACAGCTATGAGCTATAATTAACTTGAAGGTTCTTGATTATATATATAGGAGCTTCCATATATGTTCTTAGTCCAACTGTCGCTCATTAATTTGTTGCCATGGCTAATGCATGAATTGAACTTTCTTGAGTCGATGAATAATCGGAAAAAAAGATACCGGTCGCTTGATTATCATTAATAAACTTTATTTTAATTCAAATTGGAGTAACATCAAACAGTTTCCCGCGTCACAACGGTTACAAAAACACTAAAACTTGCTTAGAACTTTTTTCACATGGTCCGGGATGTGTATTATGCAAGCATAATGCAGCGATCTGGTGTGTTTCTGTACTCCAACATGTAGGAATCACCTGCAAGAGCATACAAAAAATACAAAGTGAGAACAACTTATATTTAAGGGTTACATAGAATGAGTAGAGAGTAAAAAGTAAAGTAATCTAACGTTTGTGAAATCTTAGAGTTTGAGGGTCAAACTGTCCTCAGGAAGATCATTTCTCTGCAGGTTTTGGGAGTCACTGCTCTTGATTAAGAGCTTGGGTCCATCGAAGTTCATCTTGGTTGGTGCATTATATGCAGTAGGCCTAGGATTGAACCCTGTAAGACACTGAGATGGGTTTGCCAGAGCCGAAACCCTTGGCCAGCGCAGGAATCCTTGGCCATCTGTGCGAGTAGGAGTCCAGCTCTGACTTAGGTTTGCCAAAGAGGGAATCCTTGGCCACCCTTGAAAGCCATAAGTTGATCCATACTGAAATGGAAACCGAGGCTTAGAGATCGTTTGAGAGTGCATATTGATTCCCGGAGGGGATCGAATAAGAGGAAGATGGCTAGGAAATTGAAATCTTAATGAGTTCATGGTGTTGGTTTGTGCCCTTTCTTTCTTGTGAGCATTTTGGTGCCCACCTAAGGCCTGGTAGCTGGAGAAAGTCTTGCTGCAATAGTTGCAAGTGATGATTTTCTCTTCCTTAGGGAGAAGGTTAAGATCAAATAAAAACTTAACCTTTTCACCTAAGTTTGTTTTGGAATGCCTAAGATCAACTGAGCTAGCCAATTTAGGATGTTCTTGGAGCTTCTTCAAGGCAACTATTTCATTGCCATTCGTCGATGAACCGGTCGTCGACGTTGACATGGTTTTTGAAGCTCTTGCACTTGGATGTAGAACTCAAAGTGGGCGATGGTATTTATATGACTTGGAACATGCAGATAGGAACAACACATGGAGTTGATTAAGCAGAACTAAAGTGATTGGAAGTGTTCATTTTTGCAGTATATGGCAATGAACTAAAGTGTAACTTAATTGGTGATGTAAGCAATGACGTTTACCAAGTAAAAAATTGGCCAATAACAGCTATGCACTTTGATGAACTTGCTTGTAATTTTTTTAGTTACCTTTTATTGTTTGTATAACTTCCATATAAACTTGGGAGTCTCTTCTCAAGTCCAGCTGCTCTAATTATTCTATTGCCCTTGATAACACTAAATGGCAAGTCAAGGAATTTAATTGGAATTAATAAGCAATATGGTATGCTTAACTTCCTTCTTGAGTGATGAATTGCAATGACATTTACTCTTTTTGTGCCGACAATATTTTTTATTTTCGGTATAGGTCACACATTTTTCTCAAATTTCTCAAATGTCGTTAACTCTTGTAAAATTTTTCTCAAATTTCTATTGAATGTAGATTATTCAAGCACACATCCATTGATAATATGTTTAGAATGCTAGCTGAGGAGATGAACCAATGTTTGTGGACTTTAACCAAACTGATGCAAAATGAGAGTTACTATTTAGTAAAAAAACATTTATAGAATGGCTCATCAACATACACATCTAATTTTTTTTATCATTCAAATAAATAATTAATAAAAACTATATTGCTACTCGAACACAGATGTTTACTTTTTTTACACGTCGACATATAATAATTCTAGGAAGGCTAGCAATAATATCTGTACACGGTCATAAACTTTATTATTATAAGTAAATACATTATTACCGAAAATAGATACCTTGTTTTAGTTATATATTAATATTTGATGTCATATTTTTGGTGGGGAATGTTTTTCTCATTTAATAACTCTTTTCTAATCAAATAGATGCGGTATAGGTCACACATTTTTATTAAAAAGATAGAAAAATATAATTAACAATTTTGGTGTTCAACTAATTTGGGAGCTAAAGTAGCAATTGAATTGAGTTTGACATATCAGAAGCTAATCGTCAATATCCTTCAATTCAATTTAACTTGATTGATATCGGAGATATAATTTATATTGAATAAGTATCCACTAGATTAAACGTTTCATAATATTCCAGTTGCATTCAGAGATTCTATTTGATTTTCGAGTTGGAGAATATAAGAAGCAACTCGTGGATCATGACATCTCAAAAATACGACGACGGCAAGTTATGAATAAAATTCCTATAATACCGTATCTCTAGAATCCAAGGAAGAAAATTCACATGGAGAAACAAGACAACCTCGAATAGAATCCATAGATTTCTAGTTAGAAAGTACTTGTATTATTAGAGAAGGTAATTAAGTTTATTTATGTACAAAACTAATGAAGTAATTAAAGCTAACCAATTAATGTTAACTGTACTTTAAGAATAGCAACTAGCCGTTGCGGTTTGTGATGGCGCGCGCGGGAAATGCATCTAACGGTAAGCTAGTTGTAGTTTTTGGTGGCGCGCGCGGGAAATGCGTCTAACGGTAACCGTTATCAAGAGATTCGCGGCTTGCAGTCTCCTTGATTTCTCTATACATAATCAATGGTGCTCATCATCGTTTTGTGGTTGCACTTACAAAGGAAGTGATTAGAGCATCATTAACTAACCATTTCAATACTCTCTCTTAAGCCGATAGTCTCTTGGTGTTACTCCATTCCCTGCATGCGCAACTACATGTCGCAACGGTTACTGGCCGTTGCGAATACAAGGAGTGATTAGACCATCATTAATATCAGTTCAACAATTTGAAAGATGAACTTATTAGAAATGTTCAGGCGCACTTGTGAGAAAAGTTCTACATATCTTTCATCCCGATTAGGTTAGGAGCTTTGGCTTTTATCTGATTAGGATGAGTTTAAACCGAACCATCATACATACAATTAAACATGCATGCCAACCGTTAAATAACTAATTAAAAATACAAGACAACCAACCATAAAAGAAAAAAAAAACTACTCTTGCGGGATATCCTCAGGAAAAAAGTGTTCTAGGACGTATGAGCAACTCAGTTAGATCAACAGTTGGAACAGGAGAAAAGAAACCATTCCTTGCGATTCGTAGTGAATAGAAATAGGATATATTGGAGGAATCCCTCATTTGTATCTTTTATTTAGAGGAACAAAAGATTTATCATATTATTTTTTTTTATATTTTATATCAAAATTATGGTTTTCTTTGGTGAAATTTAAGTTAAGCAGAGTAAATCCTATTCAAATTAAAAAATAAAAAGCAGGCACTTTTCTTTTAAGAATGGATTATGTCCCTAATTCAGTTAGCAAATCTTTAAATGTCTTTAATGTCGCGAAAGGTGAATTATGTCGCTATTTAATGACACTATAGGAAAGTAGAGTAATGACCAAAAAAAAAATGACATCTATTCTTATTGTTCACCACACAGAAAAGTTCAAATTTGGCCATTCTATGGCAACAAATTAATTGGAGCTAAATTAGACCTGCAAACTTATATGGAATTTGCTATATCTTTTAGAAAGTGCACACATTGCCAGCTAGTTAATCATAGTACATAGCTAATTATTTGGAATCACTTTAATTCATTTCCATATACAACAAAATCAAGTCAATGTCTAATTGGTTTTTCTATCTATCATCAACTCATATAAATGCCCTCTCCCACTTGGAGAAAGCTCCATAACATACTGAAATGGATAGCTTCATTGATCTCAATTTTTCCGGATTGAACCAAGAGCTTAATTTATTAGGTGATTTGAACTTTTTCCCTAGCAAAAAAGATGTTGTGGATGTAGTTCCCTCAAGAGAGGAGGAGAAAGAAATGAAGAAAGAGAAAATCTTTTGTTGCAACTATTGCACTATGACTTTCTCCGACCCCCATGCCTACTGCGGGCACCAAAACGCTCACAAGAAAAAAAGAACACTGACGAAGATGCGCAATCCGCTAGGCTTGCCTCCGAACAGATTCATCGACAGCTGCTCGTACCCTTTCCGAAGTGTTCCCGGATATTCGAACCACTATCCTCAGTTTTGGGGTTCGCGGTCTGGATCACCATCTCAGTTGTCTATATTGTCACGAGAAAGGCTTAATGCATATAATGAATCGACCAGGATCAAGGCTAATGGTTTAAATTCCTTAGGATTGCGGAGAAATAGTCTTCCTGAGGACAATTTGTCCCTCCATCTATGGTGCGGGGAAAAGCCACCTACGTCAAAATCTCACTCAAACAATATGTAAGATGTTACATTTTTTAAACAATTTACTTTCAGTCATAGCTCTTTGTATCCGTTTCACATGTTCTTGGTTGCTCTTGTAGGTGATTGCAGCATATTGGAGTGGTTCCGGCTAAAGTTGTGCATTGCAATTTTATATGCTGTTGAGTTATTATGATTATTATTATTATTATTATTGTTCCAATGTAAGTTCGAAAGAACCAGATATTATAATATTAATTTATAGATGTATGGATCTATCTTTCAAATTATATTGAGTTTTCTCTAGGAATATGGGATTGTTATAGTTCATAAAAAACTGAAAAAGTTATTGCGGCGTATACAATCTGGTCAATAGTACTCACAATTCGATACTAACTCATTTACACAAATATTTACTCATATACTAACTAGAATTGGAGAATTCACACCGAAAATAAGACTTTATAGTGCTTTGACTCTGAATAGTATTACCGAAAAAATGTATTAATAAATATGATATATTGCCGTAACATTAAGACGACACCATTCTCAACATAACACCATACTTGACTAATTAACATCCAACGCACTTGTGAGAAAAATTTTACGAGACTAGAATTTATAATTTTTCATGTACACGGCGACGCGAAAGCCTGTATAATAATACTGCAGTTTGTCTTTAGAAGAAAGTTAAAATAATGGCAATCAAATTGATTTTTTGAACTCTTATTTTTCTATAAGAGAAGTTAAAATCATTCACTGCCTTTCGGTATCTATGGCAATAAATTGACGAGTGCCAATTTTTTTTTTTTAATCCTATTCTAATTCTATTCTATTACAACATATGCTTAAGTCAAGGTTTGAACCTTGGACCTCCACTAACTCAACACCTCCCAATATCACTAGGCTACAAGGCCACGGGTGATGAGTGCCAATTGGACAAAGCTGGAAGCTACTAGAGTTTTAATCAAGGAAATTAACACATTACAAGGAAACTAATTAACATGTGATGAAGCAGGATAAGGACTAAAACCAAGAATCCATTAATGCATATTGCTGCTGAAGAGGTCCCAGTTCTCAGGGTTGACTCGAAAAGATTGTCGTCCTCAAATGGTCAAGGAGCGTTCTGTTTTAAGCTCAGGCTATATTCACAAAAAAAAGTAAGTGTTGTTTCTTCTCTTTTAGAGTGACAAAATATAAGGATTTATTAAGCCGGACAGTGGAAATAGGCTTAATTTATCCAAGCATAACCACTGCACTTTTTTTGATAAGTAGAACCTTGTAATAACCAGAGTATGAACCCTCGTCACTCCAAGCAAGATTCCCACAACAATTTCTAATAATTAGGTCATGTCATGTTGGTTATTAATCGTTGGTTCACGATTGGAAACTGACGCAGAGTCATGTCCATTAATTAGGTCCATCCACGAGATTTTTGTTTCAATTTATTTGAAGAATTGAATTAACAATCTTATATTGAAATTGCGGACACAAAATAATTTAAAGATATATCCATTCATTCATAAATTGAAAGGTTACAATTCTTTCTAACTTTAACAAAAGTTAAAAACTTAACAAAGTTAATAATATAGAAAATTCCATATCATCATTCCATCTTGACACCTCCATGTAGCATTTACCTGAAAGAGCATCCAAAAGAATCCAAAAGTTAAAACAACTCAAGTTTAAGAACATGTAGAACAAATAAAAAAAGGTTGTGAGAAAAAATTAAAGTTACCTAACACATGTAAAATCTTACATATTGTTTGAGAAAAAGTTTGGTGAATGCAAGTTTTCCTCACACCACATTTTGATGGACGAATTGGTCCCAGAAAGATTATTTCTCTGTAAATTGTAAGGGACACTATTCATTCTAGCTGCAGGAGTATATGCAATATTACTAGGATTAAATCCCATAGGCCTCTGATTTAAAATTACTCCCCCAGGAGTCCAGCTCTGACGAGGGTTTGCCATTGTAGGAGGAATACGTGGCCAACTTTCCGAGCCATTAGCCGGTCCAGGCCAACCCCGAAATTGAGGCTTGGATATTACATGAGATTGCATGTTGATACCAAGAGGGTAGTGACCAGGAGGACCAAAGTCACACAAGTTTAGTGGCTTGTCTCTTTTACTAATCTCAGCCCTTTGTTTCTTGTGAGCGTTTTGGTGCCCACCCAAGGCCTGTGGATTAGAGAACGTTTTGGTGCTATAGTTGCAATGCAATACCTTCACTCTATCCCTTTCCCGCTCATCTCTCGAGGGTGCAACAGCCGCAACATCTATTATTCTAGGAATATGGTTAAGATCACCCGGAAAATTTAGTTGTTGGTTCGACCGGGTTGATAAGTTTCTCTTGGAATGCCCAGGAT
Organism: Hypericum perforatum; assembly: GCA_012979155.1. NCBI lineage: Eukaryota > Viridiplantae > Streptophyta > Magnoliopsida > Malpighiales > Hypericaceae > Hypericum > Hypericum perforatum. The sequence continues at coordinate 49,538 of SOPF01027149.1, read as the reverse complement.
CAAGGAAGTTATCCACAACTTCTTCTTTCTTGTCATTCGTAGGCGAAGAACCCGTGGATGCTGACATGATTTTGCAACTTATTGGATGTAGTACTGGAAGTGGATGGTGGCACTTATATGGATTTATCATAGAGATAAGCACAAGAAAGGAAGTCTCGTAATAGGAAGGCTGGAATGGTTGGAATTGTTATTTTGTTGTATATGGTAATGAAATAAAGTGAAAAATGAAAAGGTTTCCATATAAGCTTCCGCATCCATTTACAATTCAACTAGTTGTCATCAATATGTTTCCATAGATAATGAATGGCCAATATAGAAATTTATTGGCCAGTGTTACTCGTTGATGTCGTACATGCACGACACGTGGTGATACCGGAAAGATTGGAGACGTGAGGAGGAAAAATAACACACTCGGATAATGTTCTTTCACTCGATAAAATCCACCAACATGATCAAGAAGACACTCTACACTCGATGGAATTCACCAAGGAATTCGACACTCTACACTCAGATGGAATTCACCAAGGAATTCGACACCCTATAATTTACACGTGTATTCATTTAATAACGTGACTTAACTTAATAAAAAACTAGAGTTAATTTGGGTACAACATCAGGAAACAAAACCAAGGATCTGTCAGGTGTAATTGTCATGGGTTGGAGGTTGTGTCGGTGATGATATGCTGTAATTAGGCAAGGTATGGTTCAACATTGGTCTTACAATCAAGACATATTTGTTCGCTCAAGTTTGTCATTCCTTCTCTCCTGCTCGGCTCCATTCTTTACTCTAATTGAGACCCAAAGTTGTTTCTGTGTACCTTCTCTCAATTATCAAACGTATTTATCATTATCAATATGATCATCCTCAAAATTAACATTGTGATTTTACCCAGGGAAAAAATTGCATGGTATCTCATTTATTTGGTAACTTGTTAATACAAGACATCCCGAGTTTCACCAAATCTCATCTTCTTCCTCTGTAGAGTTTCTCCACTATCTCGACATTAAAGCAGCGATGTTGTGGTTGTTAATTTAAAGATACGAGTGCATTAGATAGGAACGAATGATTCTAATCAAAATTGAGTTTTAGCATTTACTAATAATGTCTGCATAATTAATAACATCTAAAAGAGTTTCATGAGTGATTCGTCTCAATAAAGCTTATATATTTGACTTATATTCCACAGTTTCAACTTTTTGTAATTATTTATTCATATCGATTTGTTCATCTCAAATAATTTGTTATTTTAACCATGGAGCAATGCCATAATGTAACAAAAGCCAAAACTAGTAGCTACACTTGATTATAGCTAGAACCTGTAACTTATCAATAAGATGTAATATATACGCGCACACACACATCTCACTATCATTAAATTTCATAGTATTAAGGCCCTGATTCTTTAGGTCCCAAGAACTGCTTTTCAGTATATGCATTATTAGAACTCCACATCTCAACCAATAACTCAAAATAGAACGTCTTGAGACAATAGTTGCAACACAAGGTTGTCTCTACATCCCTCTTTGGCTCATCTCCTACGCCACCTATAGTTACAACATCATTTTTGGTCGGGACAAGGTTAAGATCACCTAAAAAAATTAAGCTCTTTCTTGGATAAAAGACCCGAGTTTGTGTTGGAAAGCCTGAGACTAAGGGAACTATCCATTTCAATAACTGGGTGATGATTTTCCAAGGCAAGTTTGTTAAGTTCTTGGATGTAGTACTGAAAGTGAGAAAGGATATTTATACGATATGATGATAGAGATTGTAAGTAAGTTACACGTGAAAGACAACAATTAGAAGGATCAAGTGGCTTGAATCTTTGACTTGCGTTATTTTTTTGCATTATGAGATCACTAGGTTATATAAATGCTTATTGGATTGATTTCTAATATATGGCAATGCACCAACGTGAATAGTGCGTAAAATGCTGAATGCTTACTTAAAGTTGGTCAATATAGCTATTAATTTAACTAACGTACTTGTAATGCTTTCATTTTCTAATTAAAGCTACAATATTAGCTTCCATACATACTTTCAATAGTGTTCTCTAGCTTGACTGGCCTCATCAATTATGTGATGCGACGTCGCATAAACGAAGAAATAGCAAGCTCTTATCGAAATATTTTGTTAAACGAATACTTTTATACTATTTATGAATCTAAGAACTTCGAGCTCATAATAACATCAAAGTCAAGAAAGAAAGAAGTTTTGAAGGTGAAACCAAAATAAGAATTGTAAATATTTGATTACTCACACTTATACAAAAGTACATTTGAGTAGCTTATAGACTAAAAGAAAAGAGAACAAAAAAATCTTTACAAAACCGTTAAATAAATTACTAAAAAGGGAACATTAATGACATCATCAAATCTTCCAAAAATTTCGCGTTAGCAATCATAAGTGATGATTGCTATTGCTTTTAGTGAGGAACAAATTCTCCTCGTGCTCCACGCTCAGACACGCATGAGGGAGCCATGCTCACGTTAATGAGATGAACTGCATGGAATATGCAGTACATTTCATTAACAATTATGGCAAAATTGGCACTATCTTTTTCGTGAAAAAATTGACATTAACTCGTTTAAGCAAGGGTAAACCAACTAGGGAATTACGTACTAATCAAAATTATCCTAAACTTGAGAGATGAACAAGCAACAACTTCTAGGTCTGATGTTGCAACATGTGTTTCACTTTTCTTATCCAAAATAAAGAAAGGAATGAAAGACTCGAGTCGGCAAACATGTCCCCGCGGGGTAAATGTGACATTTACTCGTAGAAACGGAAATAATATCCTATCTTAACAGACCCTATTTAGATCCATCTTGATTAATATATACATAAACCCAAATTTTATATGACACTTGCAATGAAAAAAACAAGATTATTCATTTCCAAACTTAAAACTAGGCATTAATTTTTTTATGACGCTTAGTGTAAACAAAGGGGTAAATGTGAGCTAAATTACATTTAGCATCAATAACGTAACAAAAGACACTATAATATAATATATATATATATATATAATAAGTATTATATATATTGGATTAATGATACTATAGTACTATTGAACTACTATAATAAGTCATTAACAAAGAGCAATGGCTAAAGAGAAGTTTGGAGCAATTGTGGCGATTTGATCTCCACTAAATATGTATAGCGGCAAAAAATTGAAAGTCCAACTACAACGTTTTAGCAGCGATGTTGTCACCTCTAAAAACTTTTAGCCGCGATATCATTTTTTTCCACGCAATTCATTATTAGCCGAGAAAAAAAATGTCGCCGCTAAAAACCTATAGTGGCAATGAAATTTCTATCGCCGCAATAGAGTTATAGAGGGGAAACAGTATTCTCCGCAACATATTTTCAAACGCCATATCATAATTTTTGCCACAATAGATCTCTGCGGCCATTAATCCGCCGCTATGTTTTCCCCGCTACAGCCTAAAATTCTAGTAGTGCCGACTCGAGAACATTTTGTCTACTCATTCGCAATGATTAGGTGCACAGATCTCGAGAAAGATATGGCGGCTCTCATGCTCTAATAATACTTCCTAGAATTTGCTATCACGTTTCTCTTGTATATAGCTCTTATTGTATCTCCTTCGATTTGGTAAGTTGTTAATGCAAGCAGCGACCCTGTGCTTGTTAATTTAGAGATACGAGTTCATTAGATGGGAAAGACTGATTTTCACTCGAAATTAGCGGTTATTAACAATGTTCGAACAATCTTCGTTTGCTCTCATAAATCAATTTTTTTTAATAGGTGGATCATTTTATTCGAAACACGATTACACCTTGCTTTACCAGGAAAGCTGTAAAGCAATGGACATCCGAGAGAAATAACATGATTACAGTCCTAATCAACACAAGTGCTAACGAAGAATAATCATGAGGATGTCCAATGTGTTCTCCAACTAACAAAAGAGTAAAAAAAAAAGGTTGAAACATTCAATGGTATATAAAATCGGCAGATGGCTGTTCTATCTAGAATTGCTCTAACATGTAGGCTCACCTGCAAGAACATCCAAAAGAAAAACACACAAGTGAGGTTCCACAAAAAAAGACACAAGTAATCTAAGACATGTACGATCTTACAGATTTAACGATGAACTTCCTCTTGGAAGATTATTTCCTTAGAACCATCAGACCTTGTCCTAGCTCCTGCCGCATATGCAACAGGCCCATCATTGGGCCCTAGAAAAAAAAACAAGTGAGATTCCACAAAAAAAGATGGAAGACACAAGTGAGAACAGCTTAATTTAAAATAATCTTATAGAACATGTAGAATCTTACTGAGTGGGGGATAAATTGTCTCTTGGAAGTTTATTTCCACAGAACCATCAGACCTGATCCTTGATCCTGCACTATGAGCAATAGGCCTAGAGTTGAACCCTACAGGCCAATAGTATCGAAATACTCCCATAGGAACCCAGCTCCGACTTGTGTTTTGCAAAGCATGAGTCCTTGGCCACCTTGCCAAGGCATAAGCTAAACCGGGCCCTCCCGGAAACGGAGGCTTCGAGATCATGGGAGAGTTGGTGTTGATCCCGAGACGAGACCGACCATAAGGAAGGTGTTTGGAAGATCCGAGCATACCATGTAAACGAGCCTGGACCCTATCGAAGATGGCTTTTTGCATGACTCGTTTGGTCCATGCCCTTTCTATCAAGTGGACCCTTAGGTGCAAACCTAGGGCACGGTAGTCAGAGAATGTCTTTGGGCAATAGATGCAACCCAATGTAGTTTTTTCCTCCCTTCCTACATCTACAACATCATTTTTGGTCGGGACAAAGTTAAGATCACCTAACAAGTTAAGCTCTTTTTTGGACCCTAGACCCGAGTTTGTGTTGGAAAGCCTGAGACCAAGGGAACTATCCATTTCAATGTATAAGTGTAGCTTTTCTAAGGCAAGTTTATTATGGGATGTAATACTGAAAGTGGGAGAGGGTATTTATATGATTTGATGATGGAGAGGTAAATGAGAAGGATTATAGAGATGGCAAGTGACACGTGAAGCCTCACAGTTAGAAGAGTCAAATTGTTTGAATGTTTGAATTGATTTATTTATTTTCACTATATATGGCAATGAACAATAATTTATTTTCACTATAATTAGTCAATAACAGCTATGACATCAAGTAACGTACTTCTAAGTGCGTTCATTTCTAACTTATTACAGTAGAAAGCTTCCTTATATATACTTATATTACTGTTAGTCGTACTTGGCATCATCAATTAGTTACCATAGATATCAAATGGACAATGAAAATTCAACCAAAAAATGGACAATGAAAATGTCAGAACTTTGATCATCATTATTCAGTTTCCATCTAAAGACAATTTACAGTTACATTAACAGTTTATATGACGCGACACGGAAAAAATGAAAAATCGGTGAATATTTCCGTACTATCCTTTTGGATCTTGAGGTACGGAATTAACAGTTTATATGACGCGACACCGAAAAAACGAAAAAATCGGTGAATATTTCCGTACTATCTTTTTGGATCTTGAGGTACGAAATTAACAGTTATTATGACGCGACACCGAAAAAATGAAAAAATCGGTGAATATTTCCGTACTATCCTTTTGGATCTTGAGGAACGGAATTAACAGTTTATATGACGCGACACCGAAAAAACGAAAAAAATCGGTGAATATTTCCGTACTATCCTTTTGGATCTTGAGGTACGGAAGAGGCTAGGTTAGCTAGTTATACTTATTTACAAACGTACTTTATACATATAATGTTTTTTGTTAAGTTCGAAGTAAATTCATTATCAATTTACCTTTCAAGTTATGAAAATTCGTAAAGTAATTAACCACTTACATATTTTAAATTTCTCTCCGTAGATGAATAATTAGAATAGATAACGTAGGAATCAAACTTTTCATTATATGTGAATAAAAAGAACATTAGTTAGAATCATAATTGCTACCCAACTTATTTATTTAAACAAATTGAAGTGACATTATACAATTTTTATGCCGCCGTGTAGTAGAAATATTGTCAGCTCCCGTACAACTTTCCTCGCAGTTGCGTTGAATGTGTGATTATTCAACTTGACAATGACTTATAATATGGTGAAAATGATGGTTGTCGTGAATTAGCCAAATCGATGTGAAGCGAGAGTTGTTGTTAAGGATTTTAAAATGTCTAAGGTGATAAATCATATTTATTTATGCATGTAATGTGAATAGCCGCACGCAGATTCTAAAATTTTCTGTATAGATGAAAAATAAGAATTGACTAATGTACGAATTAAATTTTTTTGTATGGATGAATCATAACTCATAAGAACAAATATTAGAATCCTGATTGACATTACTCAACTTTCTCACAAAGATAGATTGTAATGACAATGTAGAACTTTACAATGAAGATGAATATAAAAAATATCAGATCAATGTCATTACTCAACTTTCTTATAAACAAAATTTCAGTGATATTATCTAATTTTTGCGCCATCACAGAGAAGAAAAAAGGGCCATCCCCGAGAACTTTTCTCACTATTAGCTTGAATGTCTGATTATTTAACTTGTCACTCAATGATCATGTTTGAGAATGGTGATTATGGGGATGGACCAAATTGATAAAAAAGAAGGAAGTATGGTTAAAGAACGTAAAATTTCCAACGCAATAAATCATTCTTACATATTATTAATAACGACAAGCATATTCATAAGCTTTTTATGTAGGTAAGTAGAAAAAAAGGGATATGTGTTGTATATTTTTTCAGATGAATAATAAGAACAAATATTAGAATCAAGATTGTCATTGCTCAACTTTCTTATATGATAAGTTGCATTCACATTTTACATTTTTTTTACCGTCGCGATATTATTGCTGAGGGAATTAAAAATTGTGAGAATAAATCATACTTGTTTAAGCACCGACAACATCGTTATGCAGTAGAATGTGGGACGGACACTTGCAGAAAACTACTTGACAATCCCCTCACGCGCTCATGGCAACCATCCAAACATGCCGATAGACACGAGCATTCCGAAATAGCGAGCATAACTTTGCATCAATATCTCATGGCCAATTGACACCTTTTAGTTGGATTTCCTGTTATCCCGCATTGTCTCAAATTTTGTAATTTGTGTGCTACAATATCGGCATATCGCTACGACATCGCGATCCACACAACAGGACCTACAAGGTCGGGTCGCGACAGTGATCGCACAACGGGACCTACAAGGTCGGGTCGCGGAAGTACGAATCAGCAAAACAGCTCATTGCTTTCAGTAAACAGTCATGATTCTACTGGAAGAAAAGGGACAGTGACAACTCAACCGTAGTGTTTCTCGCCCAGCACCAGATTGTCTACATGATTGGAAGTTACAGCATGTAGTTCATGACAAGTAAATCAAACGATTAAGAACCAGATCTTCTTTAAGAACATCGTCCTGATTTAGGTGGGCACAAAGTTCTCCTACCATCCTCGTTGAGCAACAGAACAGAACATCATGTGCAGCATGTCTCTGAAGTTTTGAGTTCGAGAGCATTGCATTGATAGGATGCGGAAATCTGCCACTCTCATCATTTGTAGAATTCAAAATCGGTATCAGGCTTCTTGACATTCGACCGGTAACCCTTCTCAAAATCTTTTGGGAGGATAATATATCTGTTTTTGCGCACGGCATGCATTCCTGCTTCCTGACAAATAGCTGCAATCTGCACATAGGACATCGGCCACAAAAAATTGCAATAATTGTAATTAGTGCCCAAATATGGACGAAGTACATGACCAAACTTGTGCCATCACTCTTTAGCATCAATCGATTCTATTATTTGACCAGATTTCTAAAACAAACTAGATTCAAGCAAGACACTAACTGGATTAAATTTCGATTGTGTGTTTGGTTAGCATAGGAAAAGAAACAGCGGAGCAAATATCTTCTAATAAACAATGCGGTTTAAAAAAGACACTCACATTTAGCAGGAGTGAGTCACTTTCAGTCCTTCAATTAAAATTCACAAGAATAACTTTCAGAAGAGTAATAATCATCCTTGAAAACATGGGCTTTCATTTTATGTTATTTCAGTGATAATTGTCATTGTTGACACTTTTGGTTTGTAGAACACTACTTGAAATTTTAACAATTACATTTTTTTTTCTACATGGATGAGCAAAACCTCATCATGAAATGCTTCCTGATGAACCCAATAGAGGATTGATCATAATATAGAAGTGGCACGGAAGTGGTTCAGTTTCAACTCAGAAAGCACTAACCTCAGCAGCACTAATTTTATCCGGTCGAGACACGTAATCTTCCAAGTCTACCTCGTCATTGAGATTCATCTTAGCCGTGCAAACCTGCATAAAGGCAAATCAAAACAAATGCAGAAATGAGAAAATGGAACAGAGGTCAGTATATGGTATCAGCTTATAGCAGACAGAGCAGCCGCAAATGCCACAAAATAACCAACTTACCTGGAAAACAAGCCTCTTTTGTCGTCTATCTGGGAGTGGAAATTCTATTTTGCGATCAAGTCTTCCAGGACGCAGAAGCGCAGGGTCCAATGTGTCTGCCCGATTAGTAGCCATTATAACCTTAACATTGACAGTCTGATCGAACCCATCCATCTACAGCGCAGACAAGCCAAGATTCAGACATTTTCTAAACAAGCCAACACTGAGTAATCAACTTCAAGTCATAGAAAGGGAACTGGTAAAACATACTTGATTCAGTAGCTCCATCAAAATTCGCTGAACTTCCCTATCGGCTCCAGTCTGAGCATCAAACCTTGCGGTTGCAATGGCATCTACTTCATCAATGAAAATAATTGCAGGAGCATTCTCTTTTGCCAGACGGAAAACATCACGCACCATCCTCGGGCCCTGAAACAAAAAAAAATCAGGTCCATGACACAACCATGAAGTATACCCAAACCGGATACACGAGAAACCTTTGAACTACAACAATCACCCAACACGAATCCCCAAACAGCTCGTAAACAAACATTGCAAACAGGATCCGTGTCTCGAAAAATGTACCTCACCGAGGTACTTTTGGACAAACTCGGAGCCAACGACTCGTATGAAGGCAGCGGTGGTATGATTGGCCACGGCCTTGGCCAGCATGGTCTTCCCTGTCCCAGGCGGGCCATAGAGCAGCACGCCGCGAGGGGGATCAATACCAATTTGCTTGTACAGATCGTGATGAGTCAGCGGCAGTTCAACGGCCTCCCTGATCTCCTGCTTCTGAATGTCACAGCCTCCAATATCCTACACACACAAGAAAAACACCAATCATTAGTACAATTGAAACACTAGCCAAACCCTAACCCTAAAAAATTGGGGAAATCAGGGAAACCGACATTGTAGCTAACGTCGGGCTTCTCGGACTGGGAGAGGAGGGAGATCGACGAGTCAGCCTCGGGCGGAAGAACGTCGACGAGTGCATTCGAATGGCGGTGGAGCGCCACGGAGGCGGACGGCTTGAGGAGCTCTCGGTTGAGCGTGCTGAGGATACGAACGTAGTAGTTGGACCCGGTGGTGGACCCCACAATGCCGTTGTTCTGGTCGACCATCTCCATGAACTGGCCGATCACCAAGGGGACCGACTGGATCCGCTTGACCTCCTCCTGGGCCCGGACCAGCTCCCTCTTGAGGTTCTTCACCTCGTCCTTTACGTACTCCTCTTGGATGTCGATGAACTCCATCTGCCGACCGAGGGACTTCAGTCGACGGTAGAGGTCCTCCTCCTCGCCGGAAAACGTCTCCGGCGTCATCGCCGCCGTGAACTTTGGCTCCGCCGACATCACCGCCGCCGCTGCCATAATTGCAAGTGTGCTCTCTCTCTCTCTTCGATTGCTTTTTCTCCTTTGGTTTTTGTTTGTCGCCGGAGAGCGAGCGGTTGCTTTCCGTGTTTTTCCTTTAGTTCTGTCGTTTGGGAGAGATTTTATTCTCTTCGGAGTTTGGGTGACAAACAAGAAACGTTTTCTTTGTTATTCTCTAAAATAATTTTAACAATAACGTTTTTTCCTTTTTTAATTAGTAAAACATGGAAAATTCTTCCAAAAAAACGAAACAGAAAATTTTGAGTGAATTAAATCCTGCATCACGTCCCAGATTCTCAGCTTTGATATTAAAACATAAACTAAAAAGGATATGGTGGCCCGAAGGAGGTGGATGGGTAATTTTTATAGCAGTCCAAAAGTTTAACAAGTCAATAAAATGGTGAATTACGTGCATTATTATTAATTTACAAAATAATGGAGTTGCAATTGTTCGATATACTTGATTAATCTACATTGCAACTCTTCACACATAAAAAAATCTACACTCCAACTATATTAAATTTTCCTTATTAGGCTATGTTTTTTGTGTTGGGATAATTTCATTTAATTTGCAGAAATTATTTCTAATTTGACATCTTATATATATATATATTTTAAAACCTAATCTAATTACATTGCCAGGTTTGAACCATGGTCTTTCCCAGACCCCTCCCCACTCGTTGACCCTCGACCAAAGGTCACTAGACAATTTGACATCATATTTTGTTGTTGCTTAAGAAATAGGTAAATTTATTTCAAAACACTTGCGAGCATATGTTTGAGGGATTATTCAAGTGGTACAAATTTCATTATAATCTACCAAATTAGATGAAATATTGTTTGTTGTTGAGTACACATTTTGAAGGATAAATGAATAAACTGCATCTAAATAAATGAATGCTATCTGGTCTAGTATATCCTCTCTGCAGTGGACACTGGACGAAGGAACACAACGATCACTGTGATGTTGTCCTCGCTGCCCCTCTCGGCCGCTTCGGTGGCTAACCTCTTGGCGCACATCGAAGGCTCCTTGACGGTGTCCTTAATCAAGCTTACGACCTCCGCGTTGCCGATGACGTCCCAGAGCCCGTCGCTCGCCATTACCTGAGAATAGTTCATGGCATGTTAATGAAGATGTTAGATAAACATCAAGTGGGCTTGTGGCGCAAGCAGTGAAGATGAAGTGGAAGGATGGTCCTCACCAGAAATTCATCCTCTTCGGAGATTGCAGTTTCGGTTATCTCTGGATCTGCAGTCACTGCGGGTTTCAGATCGCCATCACCAATGGATCGCGTCACCTGATAAAGAAAAACCACATGATCAAAACACGGGGATCCCCAAATAACCCGGACTCTTTCTTAAACAACATATTTTGTATCAAAATTCTCTCCTAATCCCTCCCTGCGCTAACCTGGAGCGCCACATCTCCAACTCTCCATGTATCGACTTGCCATTTGACTTGTCCCCCAGCAGTCATAACCCGCTCTCTCTCTTCCAGACTGCCCGCCACGTGATCCTGGAGAGTAGGCACCAAATAGCTATCAAATTGACAAGATGAAGGCAAACCAAACGGAACTTGAGGTAACAACTTTAGCTGACCTTACTTAGAGGAAGAGGTAAACCCGACCGGCACAAGATAGTCCTGCAGTCTCCAGCATTAGCAACGAAAATTTTGTTCCCCACGATCAAGGAAACAGCAGCAGTGCAACCGGGATGCCAGTTTTTCTGAATGACTCCCTTAAATTTTTTATGCGACTCCAGATCATTTCTAAATCCAACGTCTGTACAGATAAATGCTTCGCGTAATGCACCAGAAGGACTGCAGTTACACCGAGAACTTTGCAACGTCAAAGAAGAGAAATCTTGAACAAAAATGTTGAACAGATGAAAGCTATAATGGATATCATACCTGCTCGTAGAAGAAATATTTTGCAGGAATCTGGGCAATGCTTTTGCGGAAAACTCGGCAGCGGCCGCACCTGCGCATGTTTCCATAGGAAAAAACTATTCAGTAAAAGAGAACCAACCACTAAGGCACAAATAAAACTAGAAAGTATGAGACATAGGCTGAATAGTTATCTTGCATTTGGAGGGATTAAGTAGGGAATTCGGATTCTATTTTTCCGTTATTTAACTATTCCATTTTTTTTCATTTTTTGGTTTTTCAGCAGCTATGGCTCTTTTACAACTTATAAACACTGAAGAAAATATACCTCTATGACCATCGAAAACGCCAAAAGCATGGACCTTGCTTTCACCAGACATGTTAGGCATAAGGAAGTGAGTGTCCTCCATAGTCTCCCTTCTCCCCCGAGTAGAGAAGGACCCACATGAAATTATTGGAAGATTGCCTGAGAAATCACTTGACCCAAGCCAACTTCTCAAATTAGCATTCCCATCTACAGAAGCCATGCTTGACAAATATTCTCCCTCGGCTGACCAATTAATCCTCTCCTTGAAAGTTCGACTCGTTGTAACATTATCTATAACCAACTGGGAATCAGCATATCTTTCAGAGAGCTGGTTTTCTTCAACTAGTTTCCTCCTCGACTCCAGGACGAGGTCTAGCTCCAAAACTATATCACTGAAGGTAGGTCTATTTTGTGCATCACCATCCCAGCATCTCTGTATCAATTGCAGAATACTTGAAGGTGCGCCTGTCTCGGTACTAGCGAGAGCTGGGCGCAATTTACCAGACACGACAGCTGCTGTAAGTTGCTGCTCAGTGTAATTCATCTCGAGCACTGTGTGCGCCTATTCCAAGTTAAAGGCTGCGTTAAACAGCAGTAACACTGATCTAGAAAGGGATCAAAGAACACATTACGCACGTCTCTTTCAACATTGACCTACTCAGCATCCTCTCGAAAACAAGAAGCAACTGCAACTCTCAAGCAAGCATAAAAGGCAATACTACAGCCAGTTCAGTGAAACAATTCAAGACTTATGGAGTAATAAACCAACAAAAATAGAAGCGCGACACGAGAAACTGACCTGAGCTGCTGCACGAAGATCAGTATAAGGGACAACACCAGTTAGAAGCTCACTGCAAAAGAAATTGAAAATATAAGTTAGAAAGAAACAGTGCCGGTTACCTAATCAAAATAATTCATTATGCAACTAAATATGCGGAAAGGAAAATTTTGGTTTTATCAAGGAAGTTCTTTTATTTACTTTAAAGTTATCCCAAAACTGTAGACATCTGATTTATCAGAATGTATCCCCTTTCTCAGAATTTCTGGTGCCATGTAAATGAGAGTTCCAACCATATTCTTCTTGTGGAAACCACCAGTTGGCTTTCCTGATGATTTCCAATTCTCAGCAGAAACTCCAAGAAGATCCTTCCTGTATTCCGCCAAGCCAAAGTCCGAGAGGTACGAACAAAGTTTCTCATCGAGCTGCAACAAATATAACACAGTTGAAATCGAGGATGCACCAGTTTCTACAAAGTTTTCATGCACAATCTCAAAGGCAATCAGAGAAGAACATTACAAGAATATTTGCTGGTTTCACATCCCTGTGGATAATCCCATTGTCATGAAGATATTGCAAGGCCTTTGCTGGAAAAAAAAAGAGAACAATCGATACGAAATTAATGGACACCATCCAAGGAAAATCAGAAGAAAATTACAATATAAATTCTCCGTTTAATATCAGAGCATACAGCCATCAAAGGGTGCCTTAAGGAATCACAGGGTTGTGCAACTGGCAGGCATCTAGACCAAATCTTACTGACTTATGGAACAAAATATAAGCCAAATTTTGTGTAGCAAGATGTTTATTTCGTCTTAGTACCAAGTAGTTCATCACTTGTGGCACCCGAAATATGATAACAACAATTTTCCCCGCGAATGTATAGGAATCTCCATATCCTATCCAAAACCTTAAGACGGTGAGTAGGTGGAAACTCCACACTTATCCAGCACATTTGCCACTTCTGATGTGGGATTCTCTCCAA
>SOPF01027149.1:0-34995 GCA_012979155.1 Hypericum perforatum | reverse complement strand
TCTCTCTCTCTCTCTCTCTCTCTCTCTCTCTCTCTCTCTCTCTCTCTGTGCCTGTCTGGGTGGGCCAAATAGGAGTTTCCTTCCAAGTGGGAATTGCGTTCCAAGAAGGAGACGAGACGAGAGAGAGAGAGAGAGGGCGGTGGCTTGTGCCTGAATCTGTTGTCTGTGCCACAAGTGTAGTCAACGGAAATATGCACGTGACCGACGACGATTCATTTCTATCCTCCCCTCCCAACGGTTATTATGAATCGAATTTTTAAGTTGCATTTGTAATTTCATCATAATTTAATTCTTTGCTCATTTATAATTAATAGATCCATTTTCCGCTAAGCTCATTTTGTTACAATTCAATATGTTTTTGGGCAAATTACTCTCTAGTCCCTGGACTTAACATAATTCTTCTTTCGGATCCTTCTTTTCTCATAAATAAGTAATCCATCCCTGTTTAATTTAAAAATGTTTGTCTAGGGTCCCCACCGACTAAATTAGCCTTTTTTTTAATTTTTGTCATGTAAAATGACTATTTTACCCTTCACAAAACGACAAATTTTATCTTATTTTTGTCTTTTTGTGAAGGGTAAAATAGTCATTTCACATGACAAAAAAATGAAAAAATGTGTGCTAAAGTCAACCAGGGACCCGAGACCATTATTTTTTTAAAATACAGGGATGGCTAAATAATTTATGAAAAAGAAGGAACCCGATAGGAGAATTCGTTTAAGACTAAGGACTAGGGGATAATTTGCCCTATATTTTTTTTTGTTAATTGAACTAATTTTCAAGCACATTTTGTCACAAATTCAAAACATGATTTTTTGGTGGCTTGTGGCTTTTAATAGAATCAATTTGCTACAATTAATAAAGAACCGAGCACTTGTTGATTTTCCACTAAATTCTATCTTATATGAATCCTCCTCCTCCTAGATCTACCGTGGAATATTCTTTAGGACATCTTGCGGGAATTGAAACCAACTCCGGATAACTGTCCGTATTTTATGCGAGAGGAAGCGTAACCTTTTTTTTAGTTGGGTCACGCAAACAAATAAAGGGAAAAGGCCAAACTTTACGCCCAAGAAACAAACAAAACACAAACTCCCGAGACGAAATAACCGTAATCCGATTCCGATCTTGACCCACGCGAGAAGAGATGGCCACTAGATCCCAAATCCCATCCGCGGTCGCCGCCTTCTTCCTCCTCCTGGCCTGTGCGTCGCAGTTCGAGACGGTTACTTCCCGTCCGGACGGGCTCCTAACGATGACCCTCGGCGCCGCCGGAGATCTCCGACCGGGGAAACAGAACTCCGCCAACATCGACTCCCTCGCCCTCTTCGCGGTCCAAGAGCACAACAAGCAACAGGTTCCAATTTCTTTAATTCGTTTTGGGGGTTTTTTTAGGGTTAGGGTTTCTGGAATCGCTTTAATCGGATATGCGTTTGCGTGAGCAGAATTCGATGCTCCAATTCGTTAGGGTTTTGAATGCCAAGGAGCAGGTTGTGGCGGGGACGATGTACCACCTCACGTTGGAGGCGATCGACGCGGGGACCAAGAAGTTGTACGAGGTCAAGGTCTGGGTGAAGCCCTGGATGAACTTCAAGCAGTTGCAGGAGTTCAAACCTGTCGCGACGCCCCCTTCCGTGGACCTCGGTGTTAAACGAGGTAATGGCCTTTCGTTCTTGTCCGTTGGTTGGCCCCGAGCTTTTCTGTTTCCATCTATGTATCTCGATCTTAATTGATGAGACGTGGATGCTGTTGTCGTTCTGGTGCTTATATCGATCGATAATAAATCTGTTGCTGTGGATTGTTATCCAAAGTTCATTTTAAGCATTTACTTATCGATTTGCGAATTGGGCTTGTTTATGCATTGTATTTTTATAAATTCGTTTCATCCTCGGATCTGAATTTCGGTTGTTTGGTGCAGATTGAAGACAACTGGTTTGATCTTGACACAGCTGGAGAGTGTGACAAGAGAAGTGCTTTGAGTCAAACTAGCGTTAAAAATGGTAATATAACCTTGGACATATAATAGGAGAAGGTTTGTGTGCAGACCTTGTCTTGCCGTCGTAAATAACAAGCACCTGTGTGGGGATATATGCTTGCTGTGCATAGTATACGTTGATGCTAGTATATATAATAATATCTGTGGACCTGTTCTCTGGTTATATTTGTATGCAAGTAGACGTAGTGGAAAACACTTCAATACCACTGTTTTAATAAACTGGAACTTGTTTCTTGTTCACTATTTGGTTGTTGAATTTGGAACATCAATCTTCAAATATCTTTGCAACCGAAATGTTCGAACAGTTAATCTAGGATCAGTTGTAAATGAATTGATATATTTTACTCACCTTTCAATTTAGATTGCCTGTTTTCCAACCTCTCCTTTCTCATTCATTCCAAATCTAGTCATCCAAGAATTGTTATTGGCCTTCAAGAATGAATCCCAGTGGATAGAATCATAGAACTGTGACCAAAGAGAAGAATGAAATCGCCTTAGGACAATGATTTGGAAGCTCTGATCAACAAAGAACAATCTTAACTGTGATAATTTTCAGGTCCAAATGTCTGACATGTTTTCTATATACATGGTACATACTGTGAATCAATGACGTTTAATGATAGTATGTATGATACATTCTCAAGACTCGAATTATGAACATTATGGTAATCTAATAAACACAACTTCTAGTCAGGAAATTGTTTCAATTCTTATCTTAAACTCTGGATTTGCATTTTCTTGCAAAGAGGTCGGAATTTGGGAGAACAAACTGAAATTGGGTGTAAACTACCGATAATAGCCCTTCGAAAAAAGACCCTTCTCTCTCCCTCTCGGCACCGTCGATTCTGGACGACGAGCTCCGGAGCTAGCAACTCTCTGTTCGTTCCTGCCTGCTCGTCGAAGAGCTCACCGCTGTTATACAATAATGAAAGGAGCCTCGACAATTACCAAAGGAAGGACTATTGGTAGAGGTTTGTCATGAAAACAGGCAAGAGGTTATCGGAGACAACCGGGCAGTAGCAGGCCTCCCTACTGGCGAGGAATTGAGGCGAGGACGTCTCGGCATTGACGTGAGCGAAGTTCCTGTCATACATTCCAGCATCATCTCGCTTGCACTTCGTATCAGATAAAGAAAGTCGTAGTTTATTATATAGAGGACGGGCTTGGTAATACAGTTCAGAGAAACATTACAAGTTTCAAATGACATGGAACACAACTGAACTAGAAGTGCTACAAGTTCCACCATCTTGCAGCTTCAATCCAACTCCTGAAAGCAGGCAAAACCCGAAAAATACGATATCCCAATCGTCGTGACCGACCTACAAATCAGCAGGAATACGCTTGTACAAATGCGAAGGCAGCCTTGGAGTGACCACAGCTTGGACAGGAGTCCTCATGTAGGTGACCATTCCAGGAGCTTCGAACATGTCAATTTCCTCAGGCTTGACACCCTCAGGAAGACTCCAACGGAAATGGTGCAACAAGTGACCCAACATCGAGGTCACCAAGTAAATGCTAAGCTGAGCACCAGGACACACCCTCCTTCCAGCACCGAAAGGGAGCAGCCTAAAGTCGTGCCCCTTCATGTCCACATCCTCCTCGAGGAACCTCTCGGGACGGAACTCCAGAGGGTTCTTCCACACGGCAGGGTCCCGAGCAATGGCCCACACGTTGACGTTCACGATGGTTCCCTTTGGAATGTCGTAGCCACCGATCTTGAGGTTGGCACTGGCCTGGTGAGGCAGCATCAGAGGAGTTGGAGGGTGCAGCCTGAGAGACTCTTTGGCAATGCATTGCAGGTAAGGGAGGTTGGAAATGTCAGCCTCTGTCATGACGCGTTCCAATCCCAGCACGCGGTCTAACTCCTCCTGAGCCTTCTGCTGAACCCTCGGGTTCCTGATTAGCTCAGCCATTGCCCATTCCACCGCTATCGCTGTCGTGTCATTACCTGCTGTGATCATGTTCTGCACCATGGTTCAATGATGACCAGTTAGCCTGGAACGTGGTCTGTTGTTGGACTCAGTTTAGAAGTTGAAATGTAACTTACCCAGATAAGTCCAATGACGGTGTCCTCACTAAGATCACACTTCTCCTGCAGAGAAAGCAGAACGTCGACAAAATGCTGCTTGGCGCCTCCGCTCTGCTCTCGCAAACGCGTGTGCTCGTCCATGATATCTCTCGTGAGACGGTCCCTGCGATCTATGTGCTCAGCGAAAAGCTTCTCCTGTACCGGGAACATCCATCGGATCCACGGTATGAACTCACCCAAGGCGAGCGAGGCAGTGTTCTTGACCCCGTTCCCTTGGAAGTCCTTGATTTCCTGGCCTTGCTTGTCCATTACTCCCTCCGAGTTCATGAACCGCTTGCCAAAGGCAATCCTTGTGATGGTGTTGAATGCTACTGATGCCAAGTACTTCCTCACTTGCAAGCTCTTGCCATTGTTTTCTGCACAAAGTCTCTTGTGTCTTTAGATACCGAAAGCCCAAAATAAGGCTGTGGAAAACTAAGTACACTACTAAAATGAACTCTTCCCTAAAGCAAACCAGACTCCTTGGGACGGACCCTTAGCCCACCTTATAAATTTAGCGGTCGAGTCTGTGTGTACATAAGGGGCCTAGATCTATATGAACTCTCATACATTGTGAAAACTGTTTATTAAGCAAAGGCTAATTATATTAAAATGATAAAATGTTTTTTGAGAAATAATGTGTATACAAATAGAGCATAAATCTTGACTTAGATCATAAAGTTAGGTCGATGTCCTTATCCAAAGTTCCCTAAGGGTAGGATTTGGATCCTAACTTTAAGTATCTAGGGTCCAAATTTGAATTTTATATATTATTACATGATGAATCCATAATGTGCGTATGGATAGACATAAATCTTAACTTAGATCATAAAATCTGGTGGAGGTCCTTAACTAAAGTTCTCAAAAGGGTAGGGGTCGTATCCTATCTTTAATTCTAGTGTCTAAATTTGCATTCTATATACAATTACCTGATCTACTTGTTGCCATTTTTTTTTTAATAAATAGATTTTTGTCTTGACCATTATTTGAATCCTGGCCGTTGCCATTCTTTTTTTTTAATATACCATTAGATCAAGCACTCTTCGTCTATAACTCCAAATTAAATTAAACAAAAACATCAACAATAACAAAACAACTTAAGCACTCTTCGTCTATAACTCCAAATTAAATTAAAAAAAAACATCAACAATAACAAAACAACTTACCAGGAGCAGAGCAATCCTTGTAGAAGATTTCAACCATGGAGCTGACCTCATCCTCTCTAATGGGCCTAAGCCCCTCAAGCCTCTTTGCAGAAAACAGCTCGAGGTTGCAGACCTTCCTGACCTTCACGTAATGAGGCCCATAATCGGCCCAAATGAGGTCCTGTCCACCCCTGCTTAACCTTTCCGACCCTCGGCTCCGGTGCCGGTAGGCCAGCTGCTGGTCGTGCTCCTTGAGCACCTCCTTGGCCAGCTCCGAGCTCGACACGACCACGTTCAGCGAGGACCCCAACCACACCGTTATAATGGGGCCGTAGACCTCCGCCCACTCTGCGAAGCACCTGCACCTCACTGGCTTGACGTCGTAGAGGTTCCCCACGACGGGCCACGGCCTCGGACCTGGCGGAAGCTTGAAGCGAAGGCGACGGTAAAGTGCGTAGGCCGCGAGGAGGATGGCTAGGGATAACGCGACCAGAGGGAGTATTGCCATTTTCGAAGAAGAGAGAACGGTTGTTGGTGTAGGAGGGATGTGTCGTGGTTGTGTTGTTACCTTATTTATATATCTTGTCGGAGGTGCAAGTAGTGAAGCGCAGCAAGTTGGTGGAAATTTTACAGCGGCATGGGTATATATATTGACAAGGTTCTAAAAAATTTGGCCCGACCGGTGGTCTGACCGGTCGGATTGCGAATCATCTTCCATACTGTCCCCTTTTTTTAGAAAAATGCCTAACTTGTGAACCGCCCAAATTTCGGTCCGATTTGGACGGTTCGACTGAAAAATATTTATTTATTAATGATTTTATCTTTGATTCGAGATTACCTATTTGTATAAATACGTTATTTTGTATATTTTATAAAAATTGGTATGTTTATTTGTTATTATTAGTTTATTACATAAATTATTTACTTATATACTTATATATTCTAAAAAAAATAGAAGAAAAAAATTTGGTCCGACTGGTTGACCCAGAAGCGGACCCAAATCCAAGTCGACTTCCGGATATTTTTGAGAACCCTGTATATTGACAGATATGTAATGGTCATAGGATAAAAATATCACAGCCAACTTTATCTTATGTCATAAATTTTATTGATTTCAAAAATCAAAGCCAACTTTTTTTTATGTCATAAATTTTATTGATTTCAAAATAAGAGAGTTGGGTGGTAAGTAGCAATAAAGTTTTAAAAATTGTTGTCCAGATGTGACAAGTTAAATTAACCAAAAAATTCAGAACAGAGTTGATTGATCAGTTCGTATAATTGAGCTGATCTCATCTGGATCTACGTAACAATTTAAAAGCAAAATGATTTTTGAGATTTGTTTGTTCAATAAACGAAAAATTAGTAGAAGAGTTGCATATGTGATTTAACTAATTAAATTGGTCGATTCACATAATTTGATCAAACAATCCAGATTAACATAACATTTTTTTAGATATTACTGAGATTTTTTCATTCAATGGTTAAATTAATATTTGGTATTAATAAATTATAATATTTGTTACAAAATTAATAGATTTTATCTATAAAAATTTGATATTTTAATCTTATATATAATTAAGAACTTAGATTTTAAAAAATCTCATCGCACCAGCTGAGCCAAAATTCTGAGAATGGAACGGATATTTTCCGAGTAATTTTCTATAGACTTGTAGTTGGCATAGTAGAGAGACTTTGGGGGTAGGTTGTGCGTAAAGAGATACGTTTTAAGTTATGGGCGGTCATGGTCACGGGGCCAAAATGAATTAAATTTCAACCAGTTTGAATGCATGAACATCACAAGAAATTGAAATAATATCGTGGGTAGAGCCGTAGAAGAGAAAATAGTAGGACCTGATAATATAAGTGGGTAGGTCTTCATAATATATGCCATATTCGGCATGTCCCTTCTTTGCCCTACCAGTGCTAACCGTAAATTTGTACCTCATGATTCCAGAAAAAAGAAAAATTGTACCTCATGAAGGAAAGGTAAATTATTGTCAGGTTTTTGGTGCTTGGTTTTATTTCTTATATTATTTCTCGTGTTTGAAACGATTATATCTATGTTTAGTTTTATATATGTTTGAATCCCTTCTCAAAATTATTGATCATATTATAAACCTTTACAAAAAAATCAAGGAAATAATATACTTTAATTCTGTGTGGTTTCAGTATGTTAAAAACTTTCAACTTATGTGAATTTTTCCGGACACATCTTAGTCTCGGATATTTCGAATAGTTACCTTACTATTTGGCGGTCCATGTGATTCTACATCCCAAATACGATGTTGTTTGGTATCATACGTGAACAATCCACCTGGTTATTGACATGATAATTGACAAATATCAGATCAGACTCAAAACTTAAAATTTATTTTAAAATAACTTCTTCTTCCTCCTTAATGCGGAACAAATACACAAAACATAACGAAAACACAACAATTAGATGTGCAATTTATTGCGCATCACGACACTCTTACCTTAGAGCACATAAAACTAAAAAAAAATTGAGATACTAGAAAGTCAACCCGAATTCCATAATGAGATTAACTAGCTAGTATGCATTTAGGTACGCTTTTATGTAATGAATCACATGAGATCTCTACGGATATTCTTTCGGACAAGAAACTCTTAATACTACTGTCAAATATCTCATTTTAGAATAACATTGTTCATACTTCTGCTGAATAAGGAGAACGTCAACGTAAAGCTGCTTCCTGGATCCGCTCTTCTGGATGAACGGTTCGCCCTTTCATCAACCGGAGCCACGGAATGTGCTCTCCTATACCCACCACCGAACCACCGGTCTTGAGCCCGTCGGCTTGAATGGCCTTCAGCGCAAGGCCTTGCTTGTCAATCACGAACCGCTTTCCAAGTCCAGTACTTGTGATGTGGTTGAATGCTAGTGATCCCAAGTGCTTCCTCACTAGCAAGCTCTTCCCCTTGTTCTATGCACTCATAGTTTTAGACCATTAGACACCTAAGGTGGTGGGATCCACCAGGTCATGAACATGATTATATATGTTGAGAATTTAACTAGATATTTTTCCAGTTAGATATAGAAATATCGTAACATGATCTCATATGTTGACTCCTCTCATGATTATGTTTATTTGTTTTTTTTTTTGTGAATTTAAAATTTAGATGCTGAGTTAAACTTTGGGCTTTAGGTTGCATTGCGTTCGTTCCCTAACAAAAAACATTTCTTACTTGTACAAAAGATGAGAACTGGCCCACGTACTTGAACCAAACATGGGAAAAATTTATTATTATCTTATTTACCAATAATTGATATACTATCATATGTTATCTCAATTTGATAAAATTAAAGTAACTTTTTTTTAAGATTGTTTTCTTTTTCAAGGCGTGTTGATCATATCACGTTATTATTTAAAAATATCTTAATTTGACCGGAAAAAGTCATATACCTATTATATTTTCTTTTTAGGACATGTTGAGCATAACATTGTTAATTAAAAATACTTTAATTTGATTGAAAAATCTATATACATATTACATTTTTTTTCAAATATTGTAATTTGTTTATAACCGTACAATATGTACCAGGGGAAGAGCAATCCTCTCTGATACTCATAAATTGGGCAAACCTTCTAAATGTTCCAACACCAACACTAGTTTCAACTCAAAAGCTATCTATACAAAGAACAAAGTTTAACAAGAAGGTTTGGTAGCACGACCTTCCCTCACCTCCCGAGATTGCTCAAGGCACTGTAAAATTTGAACTACGATATCAACGTCAAGGTAAGACATTATTTACCGATATATTATCTTTCTATAGTGATTGTTTTACTGGATTTTATAGTAGTAGGATAAATATAACCTACTGACACTTTTAGCATCGATAAGTAGCGGGTTGCTAAGGGGAAGGGACGCCAACTGGCGACCAAGTGTCTTCTCGCGAGCTACCTCTGCATGCATGCGATACAAGTATCTAATGGCCCAACCGATTATATATATAACGAGCCCGATAGAATTGGCCAAACTGAAGTCCCTCCACTGATCAGCCAAAAAGGCGTCATAGTAGTCCCTTTTTTTAAAGGTAATTTTTTACGTCATGATTATATCGATCAAATTTCATTTTTTTGTCAATTCGTTAAACTCTCTCGTTTTGTCAAATGTCTAATTTTTCTGTCAGAGGGAAGAGGAGGAAATGGCAAGCCACACACAAGTTCCCAGCGAGGCAACTCCAACGGGGACGGCTCTCTTGGAGACACTTCTGTTGTTCAAGGCTTTGATCTTGTTAATAAGATCCATCAGCACCTCTGCGCGTAAGTCAGGGCTAGTTATTTTCCTTCTTCTTTGCTTTATACTACCTATTATTCTAACACTTGGTGTTAGTTTAGTGATAACATGCTGATCTTTTCTAAGAGATCACATCGATTTTAATGTTGAAAATGAATATTTTGATAAAATAAAATAAAATAATTTGATCGCACGAAAAAACATGTTTTGATAATAGTAAGATATATTCTTTGGGTCAATATAATATGATATTTTGAATTAAAAAATTATATTAATTGTAATTTTATTGAAAATTATAATTACAAAATGTAACTTTTGCAAAATAACCTACTCAGAAAAGAAAATTTTAGATCAATTCTGAAATTTCGGTCAAATTTTTTAATAAGAAAATCTCGTGAAAATTAATTTCGTGTTCAGTAAGGCGTGATTTCGCCGTAGTTCGACCAACACAAAAAATTGTCGACCAGATTCTATAGACCTCACGCTTCGAAAAATAAATACTTTATTATTAACAAATTAGTTTGTTGATTAATCGAGTTTGTTAGATTTGACGTGTAATTAGGTTGTGATTACATGTTAAACTTCATTAATTAATAAGCTAATTTGTAAATAATAAAGCATTTACTTGTCGAAGCGTGAGGCCCACAAGATCAGGTCGACAATCTCTTCATACTAGTCGCATTACAATCACGTTATATCAGACATGTAACTAACTTTCACGAAGTTTTCTTAATCGACAATTTGATCAAAACTTCGGAACTGAATCTGAGTGTTTTTTGGCAAAAGTTTTTTTTTCCAGCCAAATTTTCTCTTATATAGGAAATCCAGCTACTAAATGGGTGTCATACGACACACCACGTGTTTTCCACATGACACTTCGAACACGCATGTCTTCCACGTGGCAGAGCTGACAACGACACAATCGTTGTGGTGCCACATGGCGCTGGTCAGCTTCGACGACAACAACTGCATCAGCGGCACGCACACGTGTCACAAAGTTCGTTAGTGTTGCGTCACGCCGACGCCGCACAAATTTATTGGGCCTGATGGGCGTCACAAAATTTGTCAGCGCCTTCGGAGCAGCTGACGTGGCCCCAAGCTGGTCAACAGGTTGATCGGTCCGTTTCTGACCAACGGGGCCTGATGGGCCCGAGCTCAATCTTGCACAATAATGATTACGGATTGCACCCTTGGTCAATGGGAGAATTTTTGGTAGATTATGTAGTTTTTTTTTTCAGACCTGTGCTGATCACCATTCTCGCGTTACTTTGCGTTTTTGGGAATGTAATTCTGGGTTTCGGGGAAAGATAAATTATTTTCCGCAGTTGTATAATGTCCGTCACTAATAATTATAGTTTCAAACAAAGTTGACCTTCAATCAAAATGATCTTCGAAAGTTGCCTTGACAAAACTAGAATAACTCTAGCTAATCTTAAGTGCTTTGCGGTTGGTAGTAAATGGAAAGGCTTCGATTAATTTGTAGAAAGTGGGATTTTAATTAGTTTCTAAGAAAAATAGGTGGCCTGAGTCGGCAGTGGATTGTTATGTCTAGACCCTAGATTTTTTGTTTTCAGCACTTGTTACAAATCCTGTGTGGATTGTTATGTCTAGACCCTAGATTTTTTGTTTTCAGCACTTGTTACAAATCCTGTTTAATAGTATACGCACTTCCTCTCAGAAAATTTGGTAAGTGGGAACAATATAAGAAATGCCTAATTTTTTTTAAGGTTTGGTTTAATTTATAGGTAGATTAATTTTTTAATGGATCAATTTTTAATTTTAATAAGAACAAATATTAAAAATATAACTAATTATTAAAGAAAAAAAATTTTAAGTGGGGGCACATCACCATGTGGCTCCGCCACGGCTATAAGAGTAGTTATGTGAAGTTGATCTTCACTGGGTGAAGGAGTTGCTCGTTTAGGGAGAACCAAAAGTATCTAAACACTTGTACTAATGCACCGAATATATATGGATTTTTCAAAAAAAAGCTCAGAGTTCAAGTCTCGGTGGATTGGTAGATTTTTGGTTTAGACCATCTGACATCTGCTGATGTTCGATTAATATGGGTTCGAGTCTTTGCTTATATTCACCTAGTTTTTGCGTCTTCACTGCGTGCTTGCAATTTGTTAAGGTCTTCTCAACTATGCCTGACAGCTCTTATTAGTTTTGCCTAGATTGAGAACGTGGTCATTGCAGATTTCACTACCATGCGCATGACATGACCCGCCAAGTGGAGGCACATCACTACTGCGGCCACCAGAACGAGGAAATGCGGCAGTGCCTCATATACGATAGCCCGGAAAGCAATGCTAAGCTTATCGGGTTGGAGTATATCGTATCGGAGAACTTGTTTCCGACGTTGCCAGATGCGGAGAAGCCCTTCTGGCACAACCACGACTTCGAGGTGAAGGGAAGATACCTGTTCATGCCGGGGGCCTATAGAGAGGCAGGATCTTGAGAAAGTGGCCAAGACCTGTGGGAAGACCATCCACTTCTGGCAGGTCGACAGGGGCAACGAGCTCCCTCTAGGGTTGCCCCAAGTTATGATGGCCTTAACCAGCGACTAGCCAGCTTCGTGATGAACTCGCAACAGATGTCAAAAGGCGTTACAATGTGTCGTTCGCGAAGGAGAAGGAGAAGAGAGCTTACATGAAAGGGCCCGATCACGGGAGGCATCCGCTGGCGAATGCGGCCGGCAAGGGTCTTCGTACTGTCCTCCGGGAAGTGGATTGCAAACCCGTAGAATCCGTGACAAGGGTTTTCGTCTAGGTCTGATCAGGAACGGGGTCCAAACTCTTGCCATGTCTAAAGGAGTCGACCGTTGTATATATGTATACTTGTTCTTCTTTTCTCTCATTGTAAGTGCAAGTTGGACCAGAAGGTTTTGTTTGAAAAATAAAGCTAGGAAATTCGAATACGACACGGAGGAGTTTGGGAAATTTCCTGAGGTAAACTATATATCAGCGAACGTTATCCATTCAGAAAGGATCGCCCTTCTGAAAAATGGGGAATTTTGATTGGTGTCAAAAGTTTCTAAGCTAGCTAGTTTAGAAAATAGGAAATCGTGTATAATTGTTGAGCTTGTTTAGTTAGTTCCTTGATCAATGAACTCTCTCTTATATCTTGTTATTGCGTCAAACTAATCTTAACTGTGATAATTTTCAGGTCCAAATGTCTTGACATATTTTCTATATACATGGTACATACTGTGAATCAATGACGTTCAATGATACATTCTCAAGACTCGAACTATAAACATTGTGTGATAAGTAGCGTGATAGGATTCGTAACAAACTTCATAGATTAGAGTTCAAGGGATGATAGAACTTGGGGTAGAATAGAAGAAATAGAGAATATAGATAAGATCAAGGATAGAATTAGAGAGTAAGTTGAGAATAGGAGATAGAAGAATAGACTTCTTATTTCATTTCTTTTCATTGATTCCTGAATACATATTTAGATCTTCTTTATATAGTACTAGAATAGTAAAAGATACATAATAGATTTAATGTGACGACATCAATACAGTTCATGTAAGAAACTCAAAGATCCAATATGATAAATGGATGTAGTAAATAGGTGCATTACATCATATTCATAACATTATGGTAATCTAACAAACACCCCTGCTAGTCAGGAAATTGTTTCAATTCTTATCCCAAACTCTGGATTTGCATTTTCTTGCAAAGAGGTCGGAGTTTGGGAGAACAAACCGGAATTGGGTGTAAACTACCGATATTAGCCCTTCGAAAAAAGACCCTTCTCTCTCCCTCTCGGCACCGTCGACTCTGGACGACAAGCTCTGGCGCGAGCAATTCTCTGTTCATTCTTGCCTGCTTGTCGAAGAGCTCACTCGCTGTTGTACAATGATGAAAGGAGCCTCGACAATTACATAAGGACTATTGGGAAGAGGTTTGTCATGAAAACAGGCAAGAGGTTATGGGAGACGACCGGGTAGTAGCAGGCCTCCCTACTGGCGAGGAATTAAGACGAGGACGTCTCGGCATTGACACTAGCGAAGTTCATGTCATACATTCCAGCATCATCTCACTTGCACTTCGCATCAGATAAAGGAAGGGTGGTTTGTTATATAGAGGACGGGCTTGGTTATACAATTCAGAGAAACATTACAAGTTTTAAATGACATGGAACACAATTGAACTAGAAGTGCTACAAGTTCCACCATCTTGCAGCTTCAATCCAACTCCTGAAAGCAGGCAAAACCCGAAGATATCCCAATCGTCGTGATCGACCTACAAATCAGCAGGAATACGCTTGTACAAATGCGAAGGCAGCCTTGGAGTGACCACAGCTTGGACAGGAGTCCTCATGTAGGTGACAAGTCCAGGAGATTCGAACATGTCAATTTCCTCAGGCTTGACACCCTCAGGAAGACTCCAACGGAAATGGTGCAACAAGTGACCCAACATCGAGGTCACCAAGTATATGCTAAGCTGAGCACCAGGACACACCCTCCTTCCAGCACCGAAAGGGAGCAGCCTAAAGTCGTGTCCCTTCATGTCCACATCCTCCTCAAGGAACCTCTCAGGACGGAACTCCAGAGGGTTCTTCCACACTGCAGGGTCCCGAGCAATGGCCCACACGTTGACGTTCACGATGGTTCCCTTTGGAATGTCGTAGCCACCGATCTTGACGTTGGCACTGGCCTGGTGAGGCAGCATCAGAGGAGTTGGAGGGTGCAGCCTGAGGGACTCTTTGGCTATGCATTGCAGGTAAGGGAGGTTGGAAATGTCAGCCTCTGTCATGACGCGTTCCAATCCTAGCACACGGTCTAACTCCTCCTGAGCCTTCTGCTGAACCCTCGGGTTCCTGATTAGCTCAGCCATTGCCCATTCCACCGTTATCGCTGTCGTGTCATTACCTGCTGTGATCATGTCCTGCACCATGGTTCAATATGACCAGTTAGCCTGGATCATGGTCCGTTGTTGGACTCAGTTTAGAAGTTGAAATGTAACTTACCCAGATAAGTCCAATGATGGTGTCCTCACTAAGATCACACTTCTCCTGCAGAGAAAGCAGAACGTCGACAAAATGCTGCTTGGCGCCTCCGCTCTGCTTGCGCAAAAGCGTGTGCTCGTCCATGATCTCTCTCGTGAGACGGTCCCTGCGATCTCCGTGCTGGGCGAAAAGCTTCTCCTGCACCGGGAACATCCATCGGATCCACGGGATGAACTCGCCCAAGGCGAGCGAGCCACTGATCTTGACCCCGTTCCCTTGGATGGCCCTGAACTCCTGGCCTTGCTTGTCCATTACTCCCTCCGAGTTCATGAACCGCTTGCCAAAGGCAATCCTTGTGATGGTGTTGAAAGCTACTGATGCCAAGTACTTCCTCACTTGCAAGCTCTTGCCTTTGTTTTCTGCACAAAGAGTCTTGGGTCTTCAGATGCTTAGCCCAAAAAAGGCTGTGGAAAACTAAGTACACTACTAATATGAACTCTTCCCTAAAGCAAACCAGACTGCTTGGGCCGGACCCTTAGCCCACCTTATAAATTTAGCGATCGAGATTCGAGTCTATCTGTACATAAAGGGCCTTGATCTATATGGACTCATATATTCTGAAAACTGTGAATTAAGCAAAGACTAATTATATTAAAAAGATAAAATATTTTTAAATATATTTTTGTCTTGACCATTATTTGAATCCCAGTCACATTCCATCCCATATTTTTGTAAACCATTATATCAAGCACTCTTCGTCTATAACTCCAAAGTAAACTAAACAAAAACATCAACAATAACAAAACAACTTACCAGGAGCAGAGCAATCCTTGTAGAAGATTTCAACCATGGAGCTGACCTCATCCTCTCTAATGGGCCTAAGCCCCTCAAGCCTCTTTGCAGAAAACAGCTCGAGGTTGCAAACCTTCCTAACCTTCACGTAATGAGGCCCATAATCGGCCCAAATGAGGTCCTGTCCACCCCTGCTAAACCTGTCCGACGCTCGGTTCCGGTGCCGGTCGGCCAGCTGTTGGTCGTGCTCCTTGAGCACTTCCTTGGCCAGCTCCGAGCTCGACACGACCACGTTCAGCGAGGACCCGAACCACACTGTTATAATGGGGCCGTAGACCTCTGCCCACTCCGCGAAGCACCTGCACCTCACTGGCTTGACGTCGTAGAGGTTCCCCACGACGGGCCACGGCCTCGGACCTGGCGGAAGCTTGAAGCGAAGGCGACGGTAGAGTGCGTAGGCCGCGAGGAGGATGGCTAGGGATAACGCGACCAGAGGGAGTATTGCCATTTTCGAAGAAGAGAGAACTCTTGTTGGTGTTGGAGGGATGTGTCGTGGTTGTGTTATTACCTTATGTTATATATCTTGTCGGAGTGCAAGTAGCAAACCGCAGCAAGTTGGCGGAAATTTTACAGCGATAGTTATCTAAAGGTCAAAGGATAAAAAATCACAGCCAACTTTTTTGTTTTATGTCATAAATTTTATTGATTTTAAAATAACAGAGTTGAGTGGTAAGTAGCAGTAAAGTTTTAAGAATTGCTTTCCAAGTGTGACACGTTAAGTTAACCAGAAAATTTGGAACAAAGTTGATTGATCAGTTCATATAATTGAGCTCGACTTATCTAGATTTACATAGTATTAAGATTTGTCTATTCAATGACCAGAAAATTAATAGAAGATGCAGTTGCATTTGTGATTAAACTAATTAAATTGGTCGATTTACATAATCTAATTCACATAACAGTTTTTATTTTATTTTATTTTATTTTATTGAGATTTGTTATTCGATGGTTAAATTAATATTTGGTATTAGTAAGTGGTAAATTTTGTAACAAAATTAAAAGATCTTATTTATAATAATTTGATATTTTAATATTAATTAAGAACTTAGATTTTAAAAAGTCTCATCCCACCAGCTGAGCCAAAAGTCTGAGAATAGAATAGATATTTTCTACAGACTTGTAGTTGGCGATAGTAGAGAGGGTTTGGGGGTTGGTTGTATGTTTGTCTTTAGTCCTCATAATGGGATACGTCTTGAGTTATGAGTGGTCATGGTCATGGGGCCTATGAATTAAATTTCTTCCACGTTGCATGCATGAACATCACAAGAAATTGAAATAATTTGTATTCTTGGTTGAGAAGAAATTGAAATAATCTCGTGGGTAGAGCCGTAGAGGAGGAAATAGTTGGTAGGTTAGCTTAAAGAGATAAGACGATGTGCCATAGTCTCCATGTCCCTTCTTTGCCCTACTAGTGCTAACCGTACTCATGATTCCAACAAAAAAAAAATTGTACCTCATGAAGAAAAGATGAATTATTGTTAGGTTCTTGGTGGTTGGTTTTATTTCTTATATTATCTAGCATGCTTGAAATGATTATATTGTCCTCTATGTTTGGTTTTATTATTCGTTTGAATCTCTTGTAAATATCATTGATCATATTATAAACATTTAAAAATAATCAAGGGAACAATAGACTATTTCACTTATTTCTCAAAAGTGGTTCGAATCATTCTAAAATTTGTGGATCGAGTTGCATATTATTTATGATATGGATGAGTGAAAGGATCCAGAATCATTGTGATTCCTCCTTGACTATGGCATCACCCTCCAGGTTCCGTCCGCCCCTATCTTTATACAATTCAAGATTTCCTGGGTCAGAGCCAAAATCAAACCATAAACTATAGACCAATACCCAAGGCTAAATTGTTTGATCCTGTTCTCATATTTCTCCTAAGTTCTCGAATTTTGCAATTATTCGATCCGGTCCGAAAAGTTTGTTCGTCCCTAGTCATGAATTTGTTTTGGGTCCTGCCCACGACGGGAAACTTACGACTTAAAGAGTGGTCAAGGTCACGGGTCCAAATGAATTAAATTGCGACTCCGACCCATATAGAGACGTAACGTGATAAGAAAGTAAAATAATGCGTGGTCATACGAAACAGTATACTCTGAAAATGACGAAGCACGGCACATGTGTACTTCCGCACCTTTATCGTTACTGGATGTTTTATTTTTGAACTTGACGTAAGTTGCTTTCGATAATAAAAACACATACATCTTTTATATATATATATATATATATCCCCTAAACAAAAAACTTGATACTCATAAATTGGACAAACCTTTTAAGTGTTCCAACACCAACGCTAGTTACAACTCAAAAGCTCTCTATACAAACAGAAAAGATTAACAAGAGGTTTGGTAGCACAACCTTTCCCATAGTTTTAAAAAACGCGGTCCGACTAGAGGTCTGACCGGTCGGACTATATTTCAGATACATTTCCGGGTCATTTTGATGGTAAAAAACGGACTCTAGTTTAACCGGTCAATTTCTGGTGAGACTGAACATATAAAAAAATAGACAGTTCGACCAGAAATTTGTGTATATATACATTTTTTTTACTCTGCATAACTTATTTACCTATATACTTATATATATTTTAGGAAATTACATTAAAATAAGAAGAAAAATATGTACGGTCGGACCAGTGATATGACTGGTCTGACTGGTCGAATCGGAGACGGACCCATTTTCAGATCGACCTCCGGGTCGTTTTTCAAAACCTTGACCTTTCCCTCACCTCTCGAGATTGCTCTCGACCCTGTAAAATTTGAATTACAATATCAAAGGTAAAGACATATTCTTTACCTAATATTATTTTTCTGTAGTGATTGTTTTATTGGATATTATTGTAGTAGGACAAATATAATTTATTGACATTTTTAACATAAAAAATTAAAACAACGAAACATAAATAATTAATCATAATTTAAAAACATAAAATTTCAATTATTAATTACACCAAATTGTGTTCGTTAAAATATTTTACTCCAAATATGATCTCGCATAACCGGTGTACAAGATTTTATTTTGTGATGGGAATTAATGTATTTGTATATGTTTTTAGGGTAAATTACCCTCAGGTCCTTATTTTATTGTTATTTTTATAATAGGATCCCTAAATTATTTGGATTAGATATAAGATCCTGGTTTTATAATAAAATATTGATATAAGGTCCCCGGACACTGAAATCCCAGATTTTCTCCGTCGAGGAGTCATTCAAAAAGATGAAATTGCCCCTCGGTCAAAACTTAAGTCCATAGTTAAAAAAAAATAATTTCCCCCTTTTATAAAGTATAAACCTTTTCAGTAGTTGCCAACCCTAATTTTAAATCCATTCTCTCCATCTTCTTCTCCAATCTTCTTCTTCTTCTATTACATTTGTCTGTAAAATCAAAACTGGAGTTGGGTCGAATTAGATTGAAATTTGGTCAAAGTGAGAGGTTGGGTCAAAGCTGGAGGTCGGGTCAAAGTTAAAGGTCGGGTCCAAGCTGAAGGTAGTGTCTAAGTTGAAGGTCGTGTCCAAACTTAATGTTGGGTTGAAGCTAGAGGTTGAAGCAAGAGGTCGGGTCAAAGTTGGAAGTCAGGTCGATGATTGAGATTGGGTCAAAGTCAAAGTTGGAGGTTGTGTCAAAGCTAGAGGTTGTATCAAAGCTGGAGGTTGGGTCAAAGCTGGAGGTCAAGTCCAAGCTGAAGGTCGTGTCCAAGCT
Source organism: Hypericum perforatum (assembly GCA_012979155.1). Classification (NCBI taxonomy): domain Eukaryota; kingdom Viridiplantae; phylum Streptophyta; class Magnoliopsida; order Malpighiales; family Hypericaceae; genus Hypericum; species Hypericum perforatum. The sequence goes on along the minus strand of SOPF01027149.1, from coordinate 16,000 downwards.
GAATGCGGATTGAAACTAGAGGTTGAAGTAGGAAGTCAGGCCGAAGTTGGCAGTTGGGTCGATGCTTGAGATTGGGTTAAAGTCAAAGCTGGATGTTGTATCGAAGCTAGAGGTTGTATCGAAGGTGGAGGTTGGGTCGAAGCTGGAGGGTAAATCGAATCTCGAACTGTGCTGGATTGAAGTTTGGGATCAACATTGGGTCAAAGCTAGAATTTTGCTAGATTTAAGGTTAGGTCGAAGTGGAGGTCGGATCTGAAGTTAAAAGTTAGGTTGATTCCGGGCTTGGGTGCTTTGAATATGTCCTCCTCTAACGTTTTGTATGAGTTTGAGGATGATGCACGCTACATGAACATTCAATATAAATGTGGTATTCGTGCTCTGGTTAAAATTTTCGAATTGGAAAAAACAATAGGAGGTTGTACTATGCTTGTGAGTAAAAAGCTTGTAAGTGGATTGGGTAGTGCGTGCCACGTGATCGGTCTGCATCTCGTGCTGCAAGGAACGAAGATGAACGATCTCTCACTCGGGCTGTAAGGAAAGAAGATGGTGATCAACTTGCAGAAGAAATAAAAATGATGGAGTTGGTGAAACAGCTAGCAAATAACAACATTGCATTACTTGAGAGATTGGTAGTTGTGTTAGTTATTTGTAATGTGTTTATTTTTTTCGAGTTGATGTTTAGAAAATGAACTTGTATTGAAGGTAGTAAAATTTGTAATAAAAGATTTTGGATGTTCAAGGCTTGGTTACAAACTCATTACAGACTTGTTCAATGTTTAATAACATACCCTGAAATATTATTTGTGATATGGATGAGTGAAAGGTTCCAATATCATTGTGATTCCTCCTTGACTATGGCATCACCCTCCAGGCTCCGTCCACCCCTATCTTTATACAATTTAAGATTTCCTGGGTCAGAGCCAAAATCAAACCATAAACTCTAGACCAATACCCAAGGCTCCATGGTTTGATCCTGTTCTCATATTTCTCATAAGTTCTAGATGTCTGCAATTTATTCGATCCGGTCCGAAAAGTTTGTTCGTCCCTAGTCGTGAATTTGTGTTGGGTCCTGCCCACGATGGGAAACTTACGACTTAAAGAGTGGTCAAGGTCACGGGTCCGAATGAATTAAATTGCTACTCGAACCCATATAGAGACGTAGCATGATAAGAAAGTAAAATAATGTGTAATCATACGAAACAGTAGAATCTGAAAATGACGAAACACGGCACATGTGTTTTTAGCACACTTAATAGGTCGCCCATCTCGCATAATTATATTCTATATTTACGTTATTAGTTTTACTTCAAGCGTTAAAGTTCAATGCACACCCTCTTTAATTTTCGTTAAGCGCACAGCCATATATTTTACAATCAAAAAGTGATGAGATTAATTATTTGTGAGCATCTCTAAACGTGAGAAAATTGAGAGAAATTTGATTCGTAGCGAGATGACGTTTCACTCAACAACTAATACAATATGCTTTCGTATACAATTTTTGTTGATATGATTAATTTACATGTGGTATTACAGCTTTCCCTTCTATACAATGAATGCTTTTGAGTTTTTTTTTTGTGTATTTTTTTGCTTCAGAGTTTTATTTATGTTAGGTACGAGGCCAAAATAATTAAATTCTGACCTACATATTATAGAGACGTTGCATGTTTGGAACACCACAAAATAGAAGAAAAAAATATCGGGGTAGGTTGCTCTTCATGTCTCATGGGCAACAGGAGAATCTCGTGTTGTTTTGTGGGCCTAAATATTTCAGTCTCGCTGTAAAGCCAACGTTCGTGAAAATATTCACCTGAACATATTACACATAATTATAACATTCGATAATACATAATTCTAGCGGCTTAGTATACACCAATAGATAATTTGAAGCATACAAGAAAAAATGAACCCTAGCACAATTTCGTCCAATAGTCTTACTGAAAATACCTCAACTGACAATGTGTTGAAAAATTAGATTTTTAGTCCAAAGTAGAGATTGGCTGGTTTTAGCCTAAGAATTCAGTTTTTATATAATATGATATTATTGCTCAGAGGTGTACAGATTTGACATCAAGCGATCTTGACTAAAGAAGGAACAAAACAATGATCGTGTTTAATTTGGGGGATACAATAATTTCTTCAATTTCAAAATCACAGAAATCGTAATTTTCTGATGAAATCGTCTCATACGCAATTCAACTCAAAATTTTGTTTATATTTCACTAAATTTTCCAATGGCGACCTCCTTGGCTGGGCTCTCCTCTCCGGTACACTGGTTTCCTCTTCATTAAGGATCAGTGGCGGAGCCACATTAGAGGAAGAGGGTCAATTGCTCCCACTTAATTTTTTATTTATTTGATAATTTAATAGATAGTTTAGTATATGTACCCATTAAAAATAAGAAATTGACCCCACTAAAAAATCGATTAACCTATAAATTAGAATTATATGCTACAAAAATTATATATTTTATATATTGTCTCCACTAAAAAAAGTTTTTGGCACCGCCCCTGTTAAGGATGGTTTAAAATCAGTACAGACGCTAGAGGTATTGGTCAGGTTGCAGCGATCAACTCAAGATCATAGTGATTTGGCAATTCTGATAGATGATTTCAAAGCTTTGGTGCAGCGTTTAGAGACGCACTCCTCTTTCGTACGTAGACAAAGCCAACATGGTGCTCATTCTTAAGTTAAGTTTACTGTTGAAGTTTGGTGATCAATTTCTGCTGATTGGCACCATTAAACTTCAAATTGAAGTTCGATTGAATACAATTGAGTTCAATTGAGCTAAGTAGGAGTAGATTGTCTAGTTTCCTTTTTGTTATCTTTCCAATTCAAGCATATGTTAGCTGAATTGATAGAGTTTGAGTTCGATTGAAACTCATTAGCTTTTCCGATTTCGATTAGGATTTCTTTTGTGTTTAGGAGTAGGAATTGGAGATTGATTATGAGTCTCTCCCTTGTTAAATCCTTGTCTATAAAAGGATGCAAGATATTAAAAAAGATTTGAGTTTTTCCGCTTCTCAATTATTCGTGTTCTAGCTCAGTTGATTTAAGATTGAATTGCTTGTGTGATTTGAGATTCAATCGAGGAAATTGAGTGAATTGAGGGGTTGATTACTACAAATTGGTATCAGAGCTGATTATCTTAAGGGACCCATGATCAAGGAAGATGTCGGAGTTCAGTTTCTCGGCTATGGCGGCACCAGTGTCTGATGGAGATAATTATCAAGTTTGGTCCTTTCGTATGAAGTCGTATCTTGAAGCTTGTGACTTTTGGGACGCGATTGAAGAGGATTATGCTGTTGCTCCTCTTCCAAATAATCCCACGCTGGCACAAATCAAGTACCACTCTGAGAGAAAGCAAAGAAAGCTGAAGGCGAAGGCTACCTTGTTCAACTCTGTTTCAAGCTCAATCTTCACAAGAATCATATCTCTAACGTCTGCAAAAGCAATCTGGGATTTTCTCAAGAAGGAATACGAAGGAGATGAGAAAATCAAGGGAATGTGAGTGCTGAATTTGATTAGAGAATTCGATGCAAAGGATGAAGGAATCAGAAACGATTAAGGAGTATGCTGATAGACTTCTCTGCATTGTGAATCAAGTGAGATTGTATGGAACAGATTTTGAAGACTCAAGAATTGTTCAAAAGATTCTGGTCACTATACCAGAGAGATATGAACCAACAATTACCTCTATGGAGAACTCAAAGGATTTGAATAAGATCACTTTGGCAGAGGTGATGAATGCACTTCAAGCTCAGGAACAAAGAAGGTCCATGAGACTTGAAGGAATTTCAGAGGGAGCACTACTAGCTAAGGCACAATCAAGCAGCAAAGGGAAGAAGAAGAATGTGAAGAAATTCTCTGATAACACGGCTCAAGTCAAGAAAGAAGGGACTGACAAGCCAGATTATCCACCTTGCTCGCATTGTGGGAAGACTGGTCATGCACCTTATAGATGTTGGAGAAGACCTAACATTAGATGCAGTAATTGCAACAAGTTGGGCCACATTGCAAGAATCTGCAAGTTAAATGATCCTAAATAGAAAGAGGAAGCTCAATTTGCAGATGAGAAGGAAGATCAGCTATTTGTAGTTTCAAGTTTCTCAGCAAGCAATGCAAATGAAACTTGGTTGATTGATAGTGGCTGCACTAATCACATGACTCATGATATCGATCTATTTAAGGATATAAATAGGTCAGTGATTTCATAAGTCAGAGTTGAAAATGGTGAATACATACCTGTCAAAGGGAAAGGGACAATTGCAGTTGAAAGTTGCAAGGGAACAAGGTTAATTCATGATGTCTTGTACGTACCAGACATTAGCCAAAATCTGTTAAGTGTGGGTCAATTGCTTGAGAAGAACTTCTCAATCGAATTCAAACAAGGAGAATGCTAGATCAAGGATGAAGGAGGAGTCACTCTCTTTCAAGTAAAGATGAGAGGAAAAACATTCTCTCTGAATTTGATGGAGAAAGAGCAAGCTGCTGCCATGAACACATTGACCACAACAGATCTTTGGCATAAGAGATTGGGCCACTTTAATCATGCTGCTGTCTTGCAGATGAAGAAGAATGATTTGGCAGCTGGAATTCCACATCTGGAGGAACAAATCTCAAATTGCAAGGCTTGTCAGTTTGGGAAGCAAGCCAAAAACTTGTTTCCTCGTACAACTGGAAAAGCTTCAAGAAAATTAGAACTGATTCACACTGATGTGTGCGGTCCCTTACCCAAACCGTCTTTGAAGGGAAGTAGGTATTTCATCATCTTCATAGATGATTTTAGCAGAATGTGTTGGATCTACTTCATGAAGTTTAAGTCAGAAGTTGCTCCAATCTTCTGGAAGTTCAAGGCATATGTTGAAAATAAAACAAATTGCAAGATACAAGCAGTAAGGTCGGATAATGGGAAGGAGTACACTTCCTCGATGTTCGATTCCTTTTGTGAAGAAGAAGGAATTGAGCACCAATTGACTGCTCCTTATACTCCACAGCAGAATGGAGTAAGTGAGAGGAAGAATCGAACCATAGTTGAGATAGTTAGATGTATGCTTCATGACAAGGAGCTACCAAAGAAATTCTGGGCTGAGGCTGCAAATACAGCAGTGTTCTTGCTAAATAGATTGCCTACAAGGGCCTTAGAAGGCAAGACACCCTTTCAAGCTTGGTATGGATACAAGCCAGCAGTGCAAAATCTGAATGTGTTTGGCTGTGTATGCTTCACAAGTGTTTCAAATGTGAAGAGAGACAAGCTCGATAGGAAAGCTGAAGCTGGGATCTTTATGGGGTACAGCTTAGTGTCTAAAGCTTTCAGAATTTATCAACCTGAAACTGACAAGATCATCATCAGTAGAGATGTAAAATTCGTTGAAGATCAGCAGTGGAATTGGAGTGAAGATTCAAGTCCTCTGCCTTCAATCGAAGAGGAAATTGATGATGTTCCAGTCAGGGGGACAAGGTCTCTTGCAGAAATCTATGAGAGAGGCAATGTAGCTGTTCTAGAGCCTCCAAATTTTGAATTAGCTAGAAAGGATTCGAATTGAATGACAGCAATGAAGGAAGAGCTTCGTATGATTGAAGCCAATCAGACTTGGAGACTTGTTCCCAAACCAGATCATAAGAAGGTGATTGGTGTGAAATGGGTATTTCGAACCAAGCTGAATGCAGATGGCTCAATTAACAAGCATAAAGCTAGGCTGGTGGTGAAAGGATATGCTCAAGAATATGGGATTGATTTCTCAGAAACTTTCGCACCAGTTGCAAGGCTTGATACAATTCGACTTCTACTTGCTTTATCTGCACAAAAAGGGTGGAATGTGTATCAACTTGATGTTAAATCTGCCTTCTTGAATGGTTATCTACAAGAAGAAATTTTTGTTGATCAACCAGAAGGATTTACTGTAGAAGGAGAAGAAGACAAGGTTTATCTACTTCAGAAGGCCTTGTATGGACTTAAACAAGCTCCAAGAGCTTGGTATACCAGGATTGATGACTACTTAGTTGAAGCTGGTTTTGTTAGAAGTCCAAGTGAACCAACTCTCTATACCAAGAAGACTGGATCTGAGATTTTAATTGTCTCAATTTATGTTGATGATCTTCTTGTTACAGGGAGTGATGTGTCCTTGATTGATCAGTTCAAGGAGGAGATGATGAAGGAGTTCCAAATGACAGATCTGTGACTGATGTCTTTCTTTCTTGGCATGGAAGTCAAGCAAGATAATCGAGGCATCTTTATCTGTCAAAAGAAGTATGCCAAGGAGATCTTGAAGAAGTTCAACATGAAGAATTGCAAGGAGATTAGCACTCCAATGAACTAGAAAGAGAAGCTGAGTAAAGAAGATGGAGCTGAGAAGACTGATGAGCATCGATTCAGAAGCTTGATTGGCTGTCTGATGTACTTGACAGCAACAAGACCTGATATATTGCAAGCTGTGAGTGTTCTTTCAAGGTTCTTACACAATCCAAGTGAAGAGCACTTCAAAGCTGCAAAAAGGGTACTGAGATATGTGAGAGGAACCACTGATTATGGAGTTCAATTCAGGTCTAATCTTGAGCTCAATTTTCATGGTTTCTCTGATAGTGATTGGGTTGGTTCTGATGATATGAAGAGTACCTCAGGGTATTGCTTCACTCTTGGCTCAGGAATGTTCTCATGGAGTTCAAAGAAGCAAGAGATTGTAGCTCAATCAACTGCTGAGGCTGAATTCATTGCAGCAACTGCTGCTGTGAATCAGACAATTTGGTTGAGGAAATAGCTGGTTGATTTGCATGTTGATCAAGAAGGAAGCACAAAGATCTTAGTTGACAACATGTCTGCTATAGCAATCAGCAATAATTCAGTGTTTCATGGAAAGACCAAGCACTTCAATATCAAGCTGTATTTCCTTCGAGAAGTGCAGAAGAATGGAGAAGTTAATTTGGTCTATTGCTCTACGGATGATCAGATTGCAGATGTGTTCACCAAGCCTCTTCCTACAAGTCGATTTGAAGAACTAAGGAAGGCTCTAGGAGTCTGCAGCTATTGATCAAGGAGGAGTGTTGAAGTTTGGTGATCAATTTCTGCTGATTGGCACCATTAAACTTCAAATTGAAGTTCGATTGAATACAATTGAGTTCAATTGAGCTAAGTAGGAGTAGATTGTCTAGTTTCCTTTTTGTTATCTTTCCAATTCAAGCATATGTTAGCTGAATTGATAGAGTTTGACTTCGATTGAAACTCATTAGCTTTTCCGATTTCGATTAGGATTTCTTTTGTGTTTAGGAGTAGGAATTGGAAATTGATTATGAGTCTCTCCCTTGTTAAATCCTTGTCTATAAAAGGATGCAAGATGTTAATAAAGATTTGAGTTTTTCCGCTTCTCAATTATTCGTGTTCTAGCTCAATTGATTTAAGATTGAATTGCTTGTGTGATTTGAGATTCAGTCGAGGAAATTGAGTGAATTGAGGGGTTGATTACTACATTTACTATTGTTAGAGATGTTTCTCGTCAATTTGTTTAATTCCGCACCTGTATTTCCCCTAAACAAAAAGTTGGTACTCATAAATTGGACAAACTTTCTTAATGTTCCAACACCAACGCTAGTTACAACTCGAAAGCTCTCGATACAAAGAACAAAGATAAACAAGAAGGTTTGGTAGCTCGACCTTTCCCTCACCTCTCGAGATTGCTCAAGACCCTGTAAAATTTGAATTACAATTTCAACGTCAAGGTAAGACATATTCTTTACCGTTATATTATCATTCTATAGTGATTGTTCTATGGATTTCATTGTAGTAGGATAAATATAACTTATTGACATTTTAACATTAAAAATTAAAACAACGAAGCATAAATAATATATCATAATTCAAAACATCAAATTTCAATAATTAATTATACCAAATTGTATTCATTAAATATTTTACTCCAAATATGATCTGGCATAACCGGTGTCTAAGATTTATTTTGTGATGGATATTAATGTATTTGTGTATGTTTATATTATAGTATGATTGATTCAAATATTATTGTTAGGTTACTCCCCAAATAGACCGTTTATAAATAAGTCAGTCCGTCGATAAGTAGTGGGTTGCTAAGGGGAGGGATCGCCAACTGGCGACCAAGTGTCTTCTCGCGAGCTACCTCTGCATGCATGCAATACAAGTATCTAATGGCCCAACTGATTATATATATATATAACGAGCCCGATAGAATTGGCCAAATTAATTTGAAGTCCCTCCACTGATCAGCCAAAGAGACGTCATTGTAGTGTTTTTTAAGGTAATTTTCTACGTCATGATTATATCGATCGAATTCCCAAATTTTTGTCAATTCGTTAACTCTATGTCTCGTTTTGTTAAATTTCATATTCTTCTGTCAGGGGGAAAAGGAGGAAATGGCAAGCCACCCACAAGTTCCCGGCGAGGCAACTCCAACGGGGACGGCTCTCTTGGAGACAGCCACTTCTGCTGTTCAAGGCTTTGGTCCTGTTAATAAGATCCATCAGCACCTCTGCGCGTAAGTCAGGGCTCCTTATTTTTCTTCTTCTTTGCTTTATACCACCTATTATTCTAACACTTGGTGTTACTTTAGGGATAACATGCTGATCATTTCCAAGAGATCACATCGACTCTAATGTTGAAAATGAATATTTTGATAAAATTAAATAAAATAGATTGATCGCACTTCCAATCGCATTCTATAGGCTCTAAGAGAGTTTTGTTAAGTTGATCTTGACTGAGTGGAGGAGTTATTTGTTTAGGGAGAATCAGAAGTTACAAAAAAAAAAAAAAACTTGTACTAATGCACCGAATATATATGAATTTTTCAAATAAAAGCTCAGAGTTCAAGTCTCGGTGGATTGGTATATTTTTGGTTTAGACCATCTAATATCTGTCTGGTGTCCAAATTAATTTGGGTTCGAGTCTTTACTTAGATTAACTGACAATGTGTTGAAGAATTAGATTCTGGTTTGTGTTCTTCCTGTGGCGTCCTCGTTGTATTGCCTAAATTGAGAACGTGGTCATTGCAGATTTCACTACTATGCGCATGACATGACCCGCCAAGTGGAGGCACATCACTACTGCGGCCACCAGAACGAGGAAATGCGGCAGTGCCTCATATACGATAGCCCCGAAAGCAATGCTCGGCTTATCGGGTTGGAGTATATCATATCGGAGAACTTGTTTCTGACGTTGCCAGACGTGGAGAAGCCCTTCTGGCACAACCACGACTTCGAGGTGAAGGGTGGGTACCTGTTCATGCCGGGTGTTCCAGGGCCTATAGAGAGGCAAGATCTTGAGAAAGTGGCCAAGACCTATGGGAAGACAATCCACTTCTGGCAGGTCGACAGGGGCGACGAGCTCCCTCTTGGTTTGCCCCAATTTATGATGGCCTTAACAAGCGACGGCCAGCTTCGTGATGAACTCGCAACAGATGTCGAAAGGCGCTACAATGTGTCGTTCGCGAAGGAGAGGGAGAAGAGAGCTTACATGAAAGGGCCTGAACACGGGAGGCATCCGCTGGCGAATGCGGCCGGCAAGGGTCTTCGTACTGTCCTCCGGGAAGTGGATTGCAAACCCGTAGATTCCGTGCCAAGAGTTTTCGTCTAGGTCTGATCAGGAACCGGGACGAAACTCTTGCCATGTCTATAGGAGTCGTCCGTTGTATATATTTGTGTACTTCTTGTTCTTCTCTCTCATTGTAAATGTAAGTTGGACCATAAGGTTTTGTTTGAAAAATAAAGCTTGGAAATTCGAATAAAACACGTAGGAGTTTGGGAAATTTCCTGAGATGAACTATTTATCAGTGGACATTATATCCATATTTCCAAAGGACGAACCCTTCTGAAATGTGAGGAATTTTTATTGGTGTCAAGTTTCTATCTAAGCTATTTTAGAAAATAGAAAATCGTTGAACTATTCTATAATTGTTAAGCTCGTTTAGCTAGTTCCTTGATTAATGAACTCTCTTTTATCTTGTTATTGAGTCACACTAATCTTTCACCTTCCGAGAAAGCAAAGTTGACTTGACGAGTGCATTTGTCGAGCAAGAAAACAAAAAAAAAATCTGTAAACAGTCCTTATGATTCGAATACACCTTAACCACTGCCGGGCTCTGATGTTTGGATCATATCATTTTTGATCAATTTCCTTTAGACTACCGGAATTTAAGTAAGAGGACTAGTCACATTGGAAAATTACTAGAGATTGTTTCTAGATTCATTTTTGTTTTGCCCAGAACACTGGTTTCAGGAACTCATTACCGTCTCTGAGTTATGTGCTTTGTGGTAAGGATTACAACTGGTACAACCGAGGCTACAAGCAGATTTTTGTGGAAACAAGAGTCAAAATAATTTAGCAAGAGGGAGGAACAATAGGGTGACAGATTTTTTATTGACAGATTAAATGTCCAATTTAGCTACCGAGCACTTACGGGCATTTATTTCTGAGAGCGTTTTTTCCTATGAAGTCTTTTACTCAACTCTTTTCCTTCCTCTTTCATCGATCTAACGACCAAACGCAAACATACGTGTATTCGTTAATCAAGCTATAAAAATTCTTTTGGTGGACCCACTTACGTTCCTTAATTAAAAATGATACAGTCAATACCTTAAGCTTGAGTTTTCTTTCTAAAGGTAACAGAAAAACTTTAAGGACGATGTAAACCTTAATGTTTAAAGCTCATAACATTAAAAATCATCCTTACATTAACATTACATTAATACTCTCCACCTTCTATCAGACTGCTGCCACAAAGAAGGTATCCTTCTCTCTCAGCCGACCAGATGATCTGACACCGGTTAAGAACAGTGATTTCGCTGTGTGTGTGGTTAACAATGTGATGTTGTTGTTGTTGTTGTTCTGTTAATGTACAAAATTTCGAGCCGGCACATAGGTGTCCATCAAGCTCAAGTTGTCACCAGCTGAGGAAGCATGCACGAATATGTAACATACTTGACACTATCGAGAAGCACGACGACAAAAACCCGAGACAGTGCCTTTGATCTCATCCTGCCGTCTACTTCGATTTCACTAGTCTCTCTTGGATCTATGAGAACAGAGACAACCGTTGATGACCCCGTTTTGTTCCCCTTAAAGTTACTGTTGTTCTGAGAGTGGCTTCCAACATTTTCTGGGAGTGGAACAGGAAGACCATGAAGAGTCCTTCTATTTCTCGCTCGGTTAAATGAAGTAGTATTACTCTTTCCCTCTCGAGTGATATTTGCAGCCGAGGAAAAAGGAATGATAGCTCCTGGAGAAGGAGAGACGTCAAACCGGAACACTTCGGTGCACATCCCAGAACTCAGCATCGGACCTACAACATGGGCAAAGACCAAAACAAATCGCTTAACTAAGCACCAACAGACAAAGCGACCAAACAAAACTGCACCTAAATGAGCAAAAGCTACATCACTACAGACCATATTCACAAATGTAAAATCTACAAAGAACTGAGCTTGCTGGTAAAAGAAAAAAAATTCCATAATAGCATTCAAAGATGATACAGAAAACACATTCTAGATCAGGATGATACCAGGGACAATAAACAACAAATTAACAATACTATAAAATTAATAAGTATTTTCACTCACGCAACAGGACAGAAGATGTGGCAGAGTACTGGGTCAAAAATCTATACTTGCAAAATATATTTAGCAGTACTAGTTCACTGTGATTGATGGAACATATGCAAATGCTACAAAAACCAGCATCAAAGGGAAATGGGATAATACAGTTTTATCACCTACAAGCCTGATTTAAAAGCAAGCAAAACAAATGCTCTCAGCACTCAAGTCTCGAACAACCAAAGGATTCATTCAGTTATGCATCCGTTGCACCCATATTGACACAATTAACCACTCAAAGACATCAAAAAAAAGAGAGAAAGAAAGGAGAGAGAGAGAGAGAGAGAATTTGAAAAGTACCTGCAATGCCTTCGCGGAACCACTGCTGCATTTTACCATCAGCGGCAGATGACTTCATATGGTCCTTCAAAGTACTATAGGAGCCATAAGGAAGAGCCTTCGGTCTTTCAGTAGTTTGATACAGATGAGGTTGTCTGTCACTTGCATCAGGAATGGCTAAGGCATGTGCGAGATCTCCGGGAATCTTATCTTTCTGCTTATTTCTGGTTCCATCAGAAGAATCGTAAGAAGCCCTGGCCTTCTCACTGGCTAGAATGGAGCTTATTATCAAGTTACCATCAATCTTCACAAGTTTATCATTCCTTGGAACATACAGAGAGGCAAAAAGTGGCTCACTTCCATTACCCCGAAGGCCAGATTCATCTGAAGTCGGTAATGTGCTTCCTACTTTCTTGTCATGTTGATGCCCAGAGCATCTCTCAGTGTGAATTGTACTGCCAACATCAAGTCCCTCATTGGAAAATCCAGTAGTCTCTTGAGAGCCATTCAAGTGCCCCTTAACAATCAGAACCCTTCCCCGATGCTCATTGTATAATCTCTCACCATTAGAACTCACACCATAATTAACTTTCATATACGGTACCAAACCACCAAAGAACATAACAAAAAGCAACAAACCCAAGAAGCTCACACTTGCAACTTTCTTGGACCTACCCTTGGCCTTTCCACCGTCTCCTTTACTACTACTCTTTGCAGCCGGGACCGGCTTCTGTGGCCTCAATCTCGGGATAGGCACAAGGGGCACCTGAGACCCTTGCGGCTTAACCATATAAGACGGGCAAGGCATCCATGGATACGCAACAGGCCCGGGGTACATAGGCGCAGGGCACATCCCGTTGCTACCCAATTGCTGCTTAAGACTCGCATTCTCGGCCATAAAGAACGAGATCTTCCCATTAAGATCCGCAATGGTGGCGTGCATAGCCCTCACCTTGTCCTCCAACTCCTCCACGTAATGCTTCTTCCTCTGCCTAGAGAGCTGCGCACTCTCCCTGTTCCTGATCAGCCTCGCCTTCCTCTTCTCCTCCTCTCCGCTCGAACCACTCCCACACTGAGAGCTCACATTCTCCGAGCTCGTCTTCGCCGCATCTTCCCCCGATCGCCTACATTTCTGACTCCTTACCTCCTCGCTATCCAAATTCCCCAACCCCTCATTCTTCCTCTTCGAGCCCCCTCCTTCCTCGACCTTAACCTTCTGATCAACAACAAAATTATCCGACTCGGGCGAACCAACGTTCATAACATTCGTACCTGTGTTCCCCGAGCCGTGGGACGACACAGGGGAGCCCGAGTTCACCACAACCGCCGAGTTTGAGCCGGAATCGCAGCTACCAACACCATACGGGGATAAATTGAGGAAGCTCCCCGGATCAGATCCCCCAGAAACCCCGGACTCGAGCGAGTCGTCGAGGGGCGGGTCAAGGGCAAAATTATCAAAGCAGACATCGGCGTCGGCGCCGAAGAGATCGTCGACGTTGACGTCGTCGAAGGTAAGGTCAAAGTCGAAATTACCGAGGGGCAGATCGGCGGCGAAGTCGCAGCAGGTGCCGTCCTCTTGGGCGGCGAAGAAGATAGAATCCATCGGCGGGATCGCGAGGGCCTCGTCGTGATCCCTAGGGTTAGGGTTAGGGGGATCGGCGAAGAGGGGATCGGCCATAGGGGATGACGTCAGCAGATGGGAGGCACTTTCTGGAACGATCTCGAGAGAGAAGGGGAGAGAGAGGGTTTTGACTTTTTTAGGAAATTGAGACTTTTTGAGAGAACAGATTAGATAAGATTCCTTATTATTATTATTAACTCAATTTGTACGTTTTTTTTTTTTTTCTTTCGCGCGGACGCGTCTCCTTTGGGCTAGGGACCGGGTCGGGTCGTGGAGGGGCCCCCTTAGCTTTAACTACCTATTACGTTACTCAATTTCCTCGGATTTCCGCCACGTCTTAATAAGGTAGATCTTTCGATTTTAATAAGATCAAAGTAAGAGTGACTATGAATCAGATTCAATTTAATTCTAATTTGAATTGATTTATGAAAATTTAAATTTGTTTTTGAATGATCAAATTCAAATTCTTATATGTCAAGTTCGTCAATTGTTAAGCTAGAAATTAGGACTATGAATCTTAGATACAGTCTCTCTGTCTTTTTTTAACTAACTAAATTTGATTATGATACTCGAGATAATAGACTTGAGAATTTCGTATGAGGAAGTTTGTGTATTGGCAGAAACAAGGGGGGCAACACCATTTGAGAAGTATTGTGAATTGCCGGATGAGAGAATTAGAGACGTGCATATGACATATTTATATCAACTAAGATAGCGATATTTTTTTTATTTTGGTCTAAAAAAACCAAGGTTTTTAAATACGCGGTCCGACCGGTCCGCATTTCGGGCACATGTCTGGGTCGGTATTAGGCTATTAATCGGCATTTGGTTCAACTGGAAGATTTTTTATTTTTCCGGGATTTTTTGCCAAAATCCGGTTGAACCGAGCGGTTTGACCGGAATTTTGTATATATATATTATTTTTTATATCAAAATAACCTATTTACCTACATATTTCAATAAATTATACTAAAATAATCTGGTTAATATGGCCGGTCTGGCCGATCGACCCGGAATACAGATCCATTTCCGAGTCGACCTCCAGGTCGGTATTCAAAACCTTGAAAAAAACACGCCAATGACCACCTCCTTCCTCATCATCCTCCTTCTCCTCCTCCTCCTCTTCCTCCTCTATTTTCCTCATCCCTCCTACCCCCACCTCCTCTTTCCCTCTTGCCTTCCTTTCCTCCTCATTCCTATGTCCACCTCCTCCCTCCTCCTACATTGTTGTTTCTTCCCTCCTGCATCGTTGTTTCTTACGATGTAAAAATTGCACAAGTCATGTACTTAGAAGAGAGGCCAAATTATTTGAAAGTGCCAACATTATTCTAAGGCGTGCTAGCATTTTAAAAAAGTGTGCCAACGTATTTCGAAATGACACAAGTGTTTTAGAAAGTAGAGAACAATGACACATAAGACAAAGAACAATGGTACATACGATAAAAAAAATAATAACATAGTGAATCAAATTTTAAGAATAAAATATATTTGTATTTATTTTAATGAAATCAAATTATAATAAATATAAAATTCTACTCCCACTCGTATAAGACATAAAGGAGAGACAAAGTAAGAGGGGAGGAAGATATTTGTGGGGAATATATATATAAAGGGCGTCGTGTATTGGAGAGGAGGCGTTGGGATTAAAAACATTAACACAAAATAAATCCTCCTCCTCCGCGTCTTCTAGTCGATTAGAGAAAATAAAATACTAAATAGAGAGAGATAAGACCAAAAAAAAAAAACCCAATCCAATAAAAAAAAAAATACATACTTGAAGGGAGAGAAACATCCCCCCTCTCTCTCTCTATCTCTCTCTCTATCGGGTGCTATTGTCTCCGGGCGATGGATTCTATCTCGGAGTCCTGACGACCGGTCGTCTCCCTTCTCTTCTCTTTTGCTCTCTCAAGGAAAAAGAAGAAGAAGAAGGAAGAGGAGGGTAAGAGGAAGAAGGAAGGAAGAGGGAAAGAGAAGCAAGTTCTGTGGGGATGGAGGCGGTTCCGCAAGTAATTAGCGAAAAGGAATCCATGGTGGACCCCTTCTTGGTCGAGGCCCTCCAGAATCCTCGTCACCGACTCACCAGTATAGCTCTCTCTCAATTTTTTTATCCGAATTTCGCTTTTTTTTTCTCTGTGTTTTTCCAGTTGACGCCTATAGCTAGCTAGCTCGGTGTACATGTGTCTCTTTGATTTTTCTGGGATTTGTGGTTTGAGCCAACGCGCTCGTGTTTGGATTTTTTAGGGTTTTGTCGATTTGGGTTTTTTTTCGGGGTTAAGGTCAGATCTGGAGCGGGGTTTGAATGACTTGTGGGCTTTGTTTGGGTTAGCTTGGAAGAATTGGAGCTGTTTAGCACTTAAGACTTGTTTATGATGCTTTTGCTTTGGGGTTTGTGGGTAGATTTGGTGCTAATGTATGAATTAGCGGTCCGCTCGATGGTTCTGGTTTAGGGAGACTACTCGTGCTTGTGTGTTTTATAATTGCGATGGCCAGATG